>PVKA01022647.1:0-36812 GCA_004027165.1 Ctenomys sociabilis | reverse complement strand
TGTTTTTAAATAATCAAAAATACTCACGACTCATTTACAGGTACAAAGATGTAATCTTTATTAAAAATGTTGATGTGACGGGTCCATGTTCTTACTCTTTTATGTCTTCTTTGTGCCATTCTGGGAATATGAAAAGCAGATGATTTATATAAAGTTTAAAATTTAAGATACAAACTTCAAAAGCCCTTTTTATACTGAAAATATTATGATTAGTTAATTATCTTCAAAATATACAATTTAACACATTAGAAATATTGTTTTACCTTTTAGCTATTCTTAAATTTGATCACTAAAAACAATAAAACAGAGAATAAAGACAAATTTATTAAACACTCTGTAGATTCCAAAGTGACTCAGCAACTGGGTATAAATTTACCTATATCTATTCATTCTGCATAGTTTCACTGACTAAATATAGTATCTGAGATGAAGCAGGTGCTAAACCTTAATGAAGGAGAAAAAAAACGGGGCTTCTTTTTTCTGAGTTTTTGTTGCTGCTGTTGTTGGGGAAAAGGGAGCAGAAAGAGGCTTTGTTTTGAGACAGAATCTCACTGTGTATTCCAGGCTGGCCTGAACTCATGATGTAGTTCAGGCTGGCTTGGACTCAAAACTCTCCTACCTCAGCTTCCTGAGTGATTTTTTCCTAACGTTTTATGAAACTCATTTCCCTTCATACAAAAGAAATATTTAGAAAAGGCAAAGTGTCCCCATCACTCATGCCATCTTTCTTTTATTTCCTCGAGGAAAGTTTATTAGATTTCTAAAACTAAAAAAGATTTCTATAGTATCTTAAACAATTTATAATATGATAAAGGCAAAAAAGTCAACAGATGACTAAAATATAAGTGATACAAGGACTACAAAGGAATTATGTAAAAGAATGCCAAACTGCTACCCAGAATGCACACACACACATGCACGCACGCGCGTACACAAAAATAGTTTCTTTTTGTTTTACCTATATTAGGGGTGTTGTATCAAACTAAGTTTAGATATTTAAAAAAAGATTTAGAAAGAAAATGATATTTTCTTTCTTATGACAGATTCATTGCTTTGTCTTACATCAATGTTCAGTAGACTTCCTGATTATGCTAATCTTGATAGGATAGAAAAAAACAAAAGACAAGTAGAAAAGAGACAAAGAAACTGAAAGCTGTACTTCTGTCTGTTTTTTTTGAGACAGTGTTTCACTATGCAATTCAGGCTGGCCTTAAGCTAAGTTTTGTAGCTCAGGCTGGTCTGGAACTTAGAACAATCCTCCTGCCTCAGCCTCTCAAGTGCTGGGATTACAGGCATGCACCACCACACCCAGCTTTTAAGAAGACTGCAACTTCTGGGCCTCAACTGAAGTTACTCAAGGAGATACCTATCACTTCCTTGGTGAAATTTAGGTTCCTTCCCTTCCAGACATATTACACTCAAAAATTCCACATGAATTTTGAAAACCCATAAACTGGCTTAGTTGAGAAAGTAAAGAGCAGGAAAAACCTCATCCTAAAATAAAGGAACAGGCTGAGACAACAAAGAATATTTAAATTATTTTTCTAAAAGCAAAACAGAACAATTGGGTTCATACCAGTAATATGGACCATTATACTTCTGGGGTGGGGGGCATTATCCAGGGTTTCCATACCAGTAAAAAGAAACATAAATGTTCCCCACTTCAGGAAATAATGTGCCTCACTCATTTCTCGGAGTGCCTACACTCTCTCCTGAGAATACATTTAAATCTCTGCCTCATAAACCCTTCCTGTGTTTCTTACTGATACATCCTGAAAATTCTTTTTCCCCAACAGTAATGAATCTGTGATCACACTGTATGTTTAGGGTGGGCTAGATTTCATATATAAGCTTCAGAAATCTCACATATCTGGTAATATGTCAAAATAGTGCAGGGAAGACAGAGAACAGTGGTGCCACAACACAACATATCTTTTTCTCAGTTCTTAACTCAATATAAAACTTTGAATTAAATATATTTTAACAATTCTCATCAGGCCTAGTGGCACACACCTGTAATTCCAGGACTTGCGAGAACTGCTGACCTACATAGTGAGTTCAGGGCCAGTCTGAACTATAGAGTCAGACCCTGTCTCAAAAAAACAAAACAAACACATATACAAGTATACACATATACAAGTATACATTATCTTAACAGTTCTCAATATTCAGTAATAGATATTTTCCTTGGTAATACACCAGCAAATGAATCCTGACAAAGGTCAACTACAAGCTTGTATTTTGAGTAACTAATATGTTCTAAACACTGAGTAAGGCACAAAGATTAAGTAGAAACAAGAAAGATGAAGTACTTGATACCATAGAGACCTTACAATGAGAAACTGCAAATCCTGCTATTTTCTTGTTTCACTATATTATCTCTGTAGCCATTATTGTAGACAGCTGAGTTAGACAGAAATATTACATACAGTCTGATATGGTTAGACTCTCAAAGAAGCCAGTGTGGAAGACATTACCATACAACTGTGGGAGAGAGGGGGAGTTCCACTGTAAGCCAGATTTCTACACAAATCATTAAACAAATGCATACACATACCTCTCCAGGGATGGATATCAGGGAATGATATTTTAAATAGGAATTTAAAAATCATCTTGAAAAAGCTAGGAAGAGCCACTAACCGTCCAGGAAAAACCCTGTTCCGTATTCATGTCCTCGTTATGTGACTTGCTTCCCTATTTGATCTTGATTTAATCAATTTTACCTGAACAATTATACTTATTGTCTGACCATAGTTCTGTCCCACCTTATCCCCATCCTGCAACTACGAATTGTTTTCCCTACCTTAGTCCCACCTCATCTTGTGGTTTTGCTCTATAAAAGCCCCAGGAGCCAGGCATGGTGGCGCATGCCTGTAATCCCAGCACTGGGGAGGCTGAGGCAGGAGGATTGTTGTGAGTTCAAGACCAGCCTGAGCTACAAAGTGAGCTTAAGGCCAGCCTGAACTGCATAGTGAGACCCTGTCTCAAAAAGACAAAAAAAATAAAATAAAATAAAAGCCCCAGGAAAGGCAAACTCCTTGGCAACTCACTCAGGTGCCCTTCTGTCTCTCTCCTGGACAAAAATTTTCTTTCCCTCACTAAATATATTATGCTCTTAACTTTCATTGTTCCTAAAATTCATTCTTTAACTTCAAAAACATGAACTCATCCCACATATCTTTCAGGTTGGGAGTTTCTTTCCCCTATCTCACTATGATATTTGTTTGCTTATTTGTTTTCTGTTTCTCATTATAAGGGTTTTTTTTGTTTGTTTGTTTGTTTTTGCAGAACCAGGGATTGAACTCAGGCACTTGCGCTTGCCAGGGAAGTGCTTATTCCACCGAGCCATCTCCCCAGCCACGTTATAAGTTCTATGTGGCATCTCATTATAGATACCAAATATGTTAAATATCAAATTTATTTAATAAATCTTCCTGGTCTATATTACCAGGAATATTTTTAAATTGCCTTTAGGTCGATCTGTCTGTCTGTCTCTCTCTCTCTACCTCTCTCTGTGTCTCTCTCAGATAAGACAAGAGTTTACAGTATTTAGATCAGGGTTTACAGCCAGGTAGGTGGAAATGAGTTAGTCAGATTAGAGATTTTTTTTTTTTTTTTTTTTTTGACAGAACCGGGGATTAAACTCAGGTACTTGCACTTGCCAGGCAAGTGCTTATTGTACTGAGCCATCTGCCTGGCCACAGATTAGAGATTTTTCCAACAGTTTGAGGGTATGGGAAAGGGTTCTAGAAAGAAATGTGATTATCTAAAGAATATCTTTTCCCATTTCTTTGTTTTCTTGGCACATGTTTGCAGTATATAATGAATTTTCCTGGATCATATAGCACTTTGTAGCTCTTCCGAGAACACTGATACTATTTAAAATGATATATTTAGGGCCAGGGAGATGGCTCAGTAGAATAAGTGCTTGCCTGGCAAGCATAAGAGCCTAAATAAATAAAATAAATAAATTTTTAAAAAGCATAAGGACCTGAGTTCAATCCCTGGTTCTGCCAATGAATGAATGAATGATACGTTTAGAGTTGCAATACTGACAAGACTATTTTCCTCTGGCTTGCAGAAGACCTTTAGTTTCATTTACGAGATTGACAGAAAGTCTATCACACAATTTTTTTTTAGAGAAGATGATGGCATGACAGCTAAGTGGAGTAATTGGGTCTTGAGGTTCATTGTTGTCTAATGGTGGCTCACCTGCCAAGAGCAGGGATGTCTTTAACTGGAGTTCCTTTGTTATAGTATGCTTCAGCCTGAGTTTGGTTGTTATAGGATTTAACTTTTTTGTCTTCCAGGGGAAGTGCCTACATTCTCTCTCTCAATATACAAGCAAATGAAGCACTGACAAAGGTCAAAGTGGTCATATCTATAACTGCTTTGAACTGAGCAGAGATATTGTTAGGAGAACAATTAAAGTTATTAAGTGCCAGGGATGGCCATGATCTTCTCTTTAATTGATCTTGGTAGGGCTTGACCATCAGCACAAGTTCTAGACCAATACAGACATTCAAAATAAGGCTGATTATATATCTAAATTTGTCTGGGACAGTTCTACTGTTGCTCACTATAACTAAAGCCACCTGTTTTTCTGTATTAGTATTCTCCCTATTCCTACCTATTGTCTCCAAAAACATAACAAATTTAACCAACTTATATAAGTAATCATCATCTATTTATTATTATTATTACTATCTAATAGGATGAAACAAACCCTTATTGCCACTGTTAAGGCAATTCTAATACACTGAAAACGTTAGAGATTAAACAATGAGGATTTAAGTACCATCACTCACTAATGATTTGCCTGTAGTCAAATTATTTAAACCTTATTAGTTGCTTCCCCCTCTAAAAAAAAAAAAAAAAAAGATATAATTTCTATGACCTATGTATCTAAGAGCACTGTTATAAAAGAAAAAAAATGCAACAATGTACATAGGTATGTATATCAGTTTCTTGTAAACTACAGAAAGAGGTTTATTTTAGCCTTTATGAAAAATGTAACTTGTTTAGGAGTCTACTCAAAAGCAAACTACAGACACAGTAAGGGATGAAAATCACTACGCTACAGAAAGTATCTGAGTTACTACTAAGAAGTCACTTCCTCCTTTCACCTATCACTAAACATTTCTCCAGAGCCTTTAATATTACTCAAAATATACTTGGGCAGAAATTCAGCTAACCTGTACAAACAAATACACTACTTCATACAATATTACTTCCATTTAGGTCCTTGCTGAATACTACAGGAGAACAGAACACACTCTATATCTTTATATCAGATAGAATATAATGTGTACGCACTACAGTGATGGAAGAAAAAAGTACAAAACAAAATGGTGATGAAGAAACCAAGATTAAGTAGAAAAGGACTGGCCAAATAGCTCAGTGAATTAAAGCACCTGCTTAGACAGACAGGGACCAGGAGTTCAATCCCCAGGCCTGTTGTGCAGGCCCAGCCCCAGGGGCATGCTGAGACAGCGATTGAGACTCGGTGTGGTAGCATGGGCCTATAATCCCAGCACTTGGGAAGCTGTAAATTAGAGGATCACTACAAGTCCAATCTATGCAGTGAGACCCTGTTCACCCTGTCCTAAAATTAAATTAAATTATAAGAAAGTACTGTCTATCTAAGGTAGACAGCAAAGGTGCCTGTAGATGAAAATTAGAAGTCTAGCAGGTCTATCCACTGAGATATGGATTCATACAGGAAATACAAGCTCTGGAGCAAAAAGAAGAGGGTGGAAAAATATCCTGGCTTTTGTATTCTTTGCCCTTGTGACTATGGCTTTTAGCACTATGCAAGACATGCAACTAGAAATGCAGACTGTAAGAGTTAGCCTCTCTGTTGCAGGAGGCAAAATAGTGAAAGGAGAGCACAGGCTCTCACAGCAGAGACCCAGGGCATGCACAAGTGGTAATACTACCTTCTAGGTAATACCAAAAAGAAGCCATTCTGCTAAGATATCAAAACAGTACATTTTTGTCTTTTCTGTTATTTTCTCTTAAAACTTAAATACATCAGAGGATTGACTTACGAAAGATCTGGATTATCTTCCATTAAATTATTTTCCTTTCTTGTCAAGCATTTATAGAAAAAGCTACTGAAAATGTGACTTCGTTCAACAAGTTCATTTGATGCCTTCTCCAACATAAGATACCTATAAAGGAGCAATCCCACAATAGCAAGTTATTTTTAAGTTTTACCTAGCTTTATCTTACATATTCAGGAAACTGGTATTATATACAATTAGATTAAAAGCAATTGTACATTCTCTCCAATTTCAGCTTACAGTCTGTTCTTTACTTATTTCCCATCAACATTATTTAAAGTAGAAATTGCCTACTTATTCATTAAATTAACAAATATTTATCATATTTCTAATATGTACCAAATAATACCTCTACACTAAAGACATAAAACAAGGGTGGGGACAAACTGAATTCACATTTCAAATAAGTGAAGACAGAAGTAAAAAATCAAATAATCACACAAACAAATCTAAGACTGAAACTGTGATGTTTGAAATAAATCTAGAAAAAAAATTAGTAATTTAAATGTGATGTCTAATTTCTTATTCTAATACTAAAATAGTTATTCAATATAACCTAAAAATAATTAAATAATTCAGTGAGCAAATACACAATAATTAGGGAGTTTTAATAACTGACACAGCTTTCAAAATGATTTTGCAAATGCTTGTTAAAAAAATAAAACTGAGTAGTTTGATAACCATAACACTGGCAAGAGCTGGGAAGAAAGAACTTCAGGCTTCTACAGAGTCTTCCTTAAATATTTCATAGAGTACTAAACACTGTATGTGTGTGAAGAAAGTACGCAAACTGTGTAAAGAACTATCCAAAATGACTGGGGTAATAGGACACAATGTCCACAAAAGTAAGGAATGGTATCTGTTCCTAAGAGACTAAAGAAACTTGTAGGGCTGGCCAATAGCTCAGCAGACTAAGCACCTGCATACTGAGATTGGGCGTGGTGACACATGCCTTTAATCCCAGTGCTTGGGAGGCTGAAAACAGGGGGATCACTATGAGTTTGGCTGGCAAGTATAAAGATGCAAATTCAATCTCTGTACTGAATGGTACTACATGCTGTGCCAGCCCTAAAATCAGGCATGGTGGCACATGCCTGTAACCCTAGTACTGAGGAGGCTGAGACATGAGGATTACTAAAAGTCTGAACTGCATAGTGAAACCCAGTATCAAATAAATTTTTAAAAAAGAAGAACCTTATAAATCATAAAACATCAAACAGAGTAAGTACTCAAGAGTACTTTCCCATGATGGGAATTAATTTATTGATCTTATCATCAAATCTTAAAAATAAGGGCCAAGGAGATAGATCAGGGGCCGGAGAGATAGTTCAGTAGAATAAGTGCTTGCCTGGCAAGCACAGAGTCCTGAGTTCAATCACCAGTAAAAAAAAAAAATCTTGCCAGGTGTGGTGGTGCATGCCTGTAATCCCAGCACTCGGGAGGCTGAGGCAGGTGGATTGTTGTGAGTTCGAGACCAGCCTGAGCTACAAAGTGAGCTCAAGGCTAGCCTGAACTGCATAGTGAGACCCTGTCTCAAAAAGACAAAAAAAAAAAAGATACTTGAAAGCATAAACTGTGTCCAAAGAAATAGCTAACTTATGTCCCAGAATAAAATTAAAGCATACTCAGTATATCAGACAGACAAAGAAGTAAAAAAAATATGACTTAGAGGGAAAGATCAATCAACTGAAGCCAACTCAGAATTGATACAGATGTTAAATAAAATAAAAAGGACATTACATGAATGATATAAAAAAGACAAATTTAACTTCAAGAGATTAAAATCTAGTTTCTACAAATATAAATGATAATGGGAGCTTCAGAACCTTATGACCGGAATAAAACTAGTGTATTAGTGAAACAACAAGGCTTAGGTGAGATGATAGTAAATTTGGCTCGGGAAGGATCTGCAAAATAATTAGAAAATATCTTAATCAACTATTAAAAAATGTAGGTCTAGGGATACATTATAAAATTAAGCCTTTTCTTTTAAATGCTTAAAAAATCTTTCATCTATTCCTTCAGCTTCTCCTATTCAACAAATTTTAAAAAACCAAATTTGATGTGGATTTTTAAAATAGCAGTTAACTTTTACAGTACTTAAAGATACAACAGATAACAGAATAGAGTTGCTTCATTTCAGGTCCCAAAGTGCTTTGTAATAATGTAGGCACTGTCTCAGTACCTGTTAATTGGTTCTAGAAGACAGAAGATACAACAAGTACCAAACAATTTTTGCTGGAAAGGACAGTGAGTCTTGAGGTAACCAAAACCTCTAAGGTGTGTATTGAATACCAAACAAAGAACAAAGCTGAAAACAGAATTTTCAAGTCAAATTGAACTAAATCTGACTAGCTTCAAAAGTAGGTGAGTACTAAGTATGACTGTAAGTACCTGCTTTACAGTAGTAATACTGTGGTCAAAGAACCACAAATCAAAAACCAATATATGGAAAATAGAACAAGAATAAAAAAAAATCATCTCTTCTGACACGCAGTAATCTATGAGATGCAAAGAAAGAATTGAAATCTACTTAGTTAAGTCTTAGTAAAATCGGGTTGAGAAAAATTTTGCATTTAGGAAATTTTGGTAGGTTACTTTAACTAAAGGTAAAATAATTCAGACATTTTAAAAGTTTCATAGTATAAATATAAGAGAAATGAGATAACTTATACATACTTAAGGTAAAAATCAATGATCACATCATTAAGAAACTCTCCTTCTTCTAAACACTCCAGATCTTCATTAGTTACTCCCAGTCCCCCCTTTGTAGGTGGTGGAGGATATACAATCAACCTTTTAAAAAATAAAGTATATTAGTAATAAAGTTCCAGCATCTAAGAAATTTCTTAAATGAAACAACAACTTGGCAGTAGTATTCTATATAACTAAAATGTGTAGGGTAAAAAAATATTTGACAGGACATACACAATTGTATTTGTCCTCATTTGCAAAAGCTACTAATGGTGCTCTTACAGTATACCATCATTTCCTTTCCAATTGTCCCAGTCTTGAACTATTATCTCAGCATTAGCCTCAACACTGTACTTGTCTAATCAATGTACTTTACCTTATAGTTATAAACCCACTGAGTGGAGGCAGAACTCCATCCTTCGACAAGCAAGCATCTGTACAGCTCCCAAGAAAAAGGAAGAGGCAGCCTGTACATCTGCTGTAAGGAGTGCGCACTGGGTTAGCAGGGAGCAGTTATTTGCTGTAAGTCTTGAAAGCCAAGCACTAGGTAGAGCAAAAGGAGAGGTGGCTCCTCTGTGTGGCTTAGACATTTCTCTGAGGCTTTCAGCTGTTGGAGAGGTGACTCTCATCTCTGACGCTCCTAAGGAAGTGATTTGTGAAATCAAAGTAGAAGAGCACACTAATAAATACGGCACTCTGCATGGTGGCCTGACATCACCTCAACAATGGCCCTGCTATTCACAGAGAGAGGAGTGCCAGGAGTTAGTGTTGACATGAACATAACATACATGTCACCTGCTAAAATAGGAGAAGAAATAGTAATTACAGCAAATATTTTGAAGCAAGGAAAGATTCTTGCCTTTGCCTCTGTGGATGTGACCAACAAGGCCACAGCAAAGCTAATAGCACAAGGAAGACACACAAAACACCTGGGAAACTGAGCAGGGTCGAAGAACCCAATAGCAAGCATCCAGTGTAAATTTGATTTCAACAAGTTTTTAAAATAAATGAGCAGAAGCAGAAATAAAAAATAAATAAATAAACCGAGTGTCTCTCTTCTGCACAATTTCAACTTTCAACATCAATATAATTCTAAGGCTAAATCCAACAAACCTTGCTTGCTTTCTGGTAGTGCACAGTTGTTCAATGAAGGATTAACATGAGCACCAATGAGGCAACATTTTCATGAGAAAGTGTTTAATGTGTAAAATTTAAGAGACCAGAAAAGAAAAACATATTTAGAACACAACCAGAAAATTATCAGATGACAGATGGCAACTTACAGGCATATTTTTTTGGCAGTCTCCTGAAAGCTTAGACATAAGATCAGCTATGCATTTCAGGATATGATTCTGGAATATCCAGGGTAATATTTGATAGGCAGATGTAGTAACAATAACAACATAGTATGAATTTCATACACCAAAAAAATTCAAAAAGTTAGGTATCATCCACAATTGACTTAATCTAACAATAAAATGGAAAATTCTTTTTCTCTTTTCGTCTTTTTTTTAAATTATCTTCCTTATGCGAGATTTTATTGGTTGTGTTGAAGATCTGTACAAATGATTCACTTTGTACACAATGTACCAAAAAAAGTCATGTATTATTTTTCAGTTATTCCAGTGACTTTTCAACTTCAAATTTAGAAGCAAATTTTCTGTAAGAGGAATAAGTACCAGTATCTTCAAATGCTGGTAATGTATCATTTAAGCCCCTCCAATTCACAATTTTGTATCACATATACTACATTGTCAAATTTTCGATTCTTCATAACAAAATTAGGCAAACCAGATTACCACTACCAAAGATGTTACTGCATACACACAATTCTGACAGGGCAACAACTAGAAAGTAGCTTTCTTTAGGAAACAATTCTACTAAAAACAATTCTACTAAAAACAACATGGGAATAGAAGTCATTTAAAATATCGAAGACGCACTAAATACATGACTGTAATTCCAAATTACCATTTAGTATGCTTTGTATTACAGGACATAAAACTAACCCCCACCTATGGGATGTTAAGCTGACACCCAAGACTGTCAATAATTCAATATCCTACTATTTCCTGGTTGTATCAAATAGCAATCAAAGAAATTATTTCACCTCTAAAAAAAAAAATCATTTATACTTGAAAAATGTGATGCAGTGGGATTCCCTTCTTTTAAAAAATGTTTTTAGATCTACTGAAAAATGAAAAATAGTTGATAAAAATATCCCTCTGGATTGTACAAGAAGAGAGACAGGGAGCACTGATAAAGACATGGTATGTGATTAATCAGACTTGTCTACTTTTTCTTCTGCCTCATCAGAGGCTGCACTCCCTTTGTTTTTAGTTCCTCCATTTTCCACAGGTAAATCTTCCTTGGATTCTTACTTAGCCACTTCAGTCTGTTTTCCCTTAGCTCCCCTTCTCCCTTTTGCTTGCACTTTTTGTTCAAAGATTTATCCTTTCCTGCTGCATTTTGTGGCTTCATTTCCACTTTTACAGGAGCAGGTTTAGTGGACCTGCAGATCTCCTCTTGCACTCCTCCTTCATCACCCTTTCCGCCCAAGCTGACCTTCCTCTTGGGCATCTTGGTGGCACAGGGAGGGGGCGTCTGCAGAAGCTGCAGGCCGTGACACCCAGAAGCTTCACTGGAGCTAAGCTGCTCTGGCAGTGCTGCTCTTGCCTCCAGAGCTGCTGGGTGCCCTTTTTTTTTCTGGTCTTTGATACCACATCACGATGTGGTTCAGTGTAGCCTTGAACTCGCAATGATCCACCTGCCTATGCCTGAGCGCTGGGATTCCAGGCATGCACCACCACATGAGCTAAAACAGAAAATTTTAAATGCTAATTCAGCAGTGTCTATCTTGCTGGCTATAGTCCTATACGAAGCTTGCAATTGCTTAAAACAAAAGAGAACTCTATTTTACCTTATCACCATGAGAAGACAAAAAAATGAAATAAAAAGAACTTCTAGTAAACCCCAAAGTATAAAATAGAAATCCACTTTGGCAATCAAATTCATTCAATGTGAAATGCACACTCTTTGAAGCCATAAACTGACATTCAAATATTTACAGGAAACATTTTAATCTATCTTACCAAATATGACATTTTGGCTTTCATTTTTTATCTTACTGGCATAAAATTAATTTGGGGACATTTACTGTTTTCTTAATAACTTCTAATTTCCTCATAAGTTTAAAAAACAAACAAACAAAAGACAGGCATGGTGGACCACCCCTTTTATAATCCCAGAACTAGGACAGCTGAGACAGGAGACTCACCCGGAGTACAAGACCAGCCTGAACTGCATTGAAAGACCATTTTAAAACTCAAAAAGCAAAAACAAAATGTTTATTTCCAATATTGACCATAAGCATGAAAGTAAAACCTAAAACTATTTAAAAGCACAGAGAGAATAAAAACTATTAATTTGTCTACCGATTACAAACAGCACATACTTCTGAACAGGCCCAGTATGTCTGACTTCTCGCCACTCTTCATCTGGATTTGATGTAACAGAAAGTGAGTAGCAACCACTGCTTTGCTTCTGCAGGAAGGTGTAAGTAGGTTTGGCTGTTTCTATATTTAAGGGCTGAAAGAAAATAACAAGGAACAAGTGTCCTTAAAAACACATAAATAGTAACTGTCCTACTAACATGTTTTGAAACTGTCTCATTGCTATTTCTTCCTCAATAAAATTAATTTAAAAACATATAAATAAAACACATTAACTTTTCTCTTTCAATAGGACTTCATTTATATTACATCATAGGTAATATAGAAAGATGATTTAAAACCTAGTATGAATGAAATGAAAATAAAATAATTACTATATTTAGTTGCACTGTACTTATGAGTACATTAGGACATATAATCATGGTTAAATTAAGTTTTTAAGATTTCTCAAAATCATTTATTTTAAAATATTTGAATTATCAAAAATAGAACATAATATTTCCATGTAACAATATAACTTTTGTAAATTTTATTCCAAAAAGATTTGAAAATAAATTTAAATATAATAGCACCAAAATTTCCTTTCAGGGATTCAAAATTTTATTTCTGCTTTCATTCATTAATTGCAGCACTGAGTAATATCCAATAAAAATAATAATCTTTGTTTTTTGAGACAGGGTGTAACTGTACAATTTAGGCTGGCCTTGAACTCACTATGAAACTGAGATTGGCCTTGAAGTCATGGTGATTCTCCTTCCTTGTCTCCTGAATGCTGGTATTTTAGATATGCACTATAGCTATACTCAGTTTCAAAAATAATAATCTTTAGAGCCGGCCAAATAGCTCAGCAGATTAGCAGGCACAGAGCCAGGGATTTGATCCCCAGCCCTGCAGTGCCAGCCTGCACTCCACACTGAGATGGCAATTAAGCCTGGATGTGGTGGCACACACCTGTAATTCCAGCACTTGGGAGGCTGTAAACCCGAGAATTACTACAAGTCTGACCTAGTAGTGAGACCCTGAACACCATTGTAGACCCTTCCCTAAAATACAGAAAAATAATAATAATAATAATCTTTAAATATAGGATAAGTTATGAAAATACAAAATTTTTTAACATTGAAAATATAATCAGTATTTGTCATCAAAAGATACATATATCAGAAAATAATAAATTTAATTTGACATGGTACTTCCTAATAAGAGATCTGTATTTAAAGAAGAATCTGACAACTCCAGTTCAAATCATCGAAATAGGTGCTAAGTAGTATAAAACAAAATTTAATATTAAAAGAGGCTTGGTTTATGTCCTAAATTCGTATTCTAGTGTTAAATGGAAAAGACATATTTGTATATACAATATAATGAAGCAAAATTTTTTTACATTATTTACAAAGAAAGAAAATGGTAAATGAAGTCTTATGACTGGCTTTGTATGAGCTGGGGAGGTAGTTCAGTGGCAAGAAAAAGATCCTGAGTTCGATCCCTAGTACCAAAAAAAATAATAAATACATAAAAATAAAATATTGCTTTCTATAGCCTTTTGGATAAAAGATGAACCTTATACCATATCTTGTACATGTATATGTGTCCATGAATAACCTATGTGTATGTCATAGCTACTTAATAAAAATTTTTCTTCCTAAAAGTATTTGGCAAAGAAATAAGCTACATGTATATTATCAATCTTCTATAAAAATAAACATGGCATTTTAAAGTTAGTGCTTTGAAATGATTTCAGATTTACAGAATGTTGCAAAACACAACCTTCACCCAGATTATTCTAATATTAACATCACATATAACCATAGCATAATTGTCAAAACTAAGAAATTAGCACCAGTATAATAATACTAACTATACTACAAACTTTATTATTAAAAACTTCCTTAGTTTTTCCACAAATACACTTTTTCTGTATAGGATCCTACAATTCCTCAGTCTTGTCTTATCTTTCAAAACCTTGATATATTTCAAAGGAGTACTACTGGTCAGCTTTTTTATTACTGGGTTTGTCTCCCTTTTCTTATGATTGGATTGAGTTTACACAGTACGGGGAAAAAGAGCACAGAGATGAAGCCCCCTTCATAGTGGATGATGCAACGCCATATTGACAGACAGTGTCAGCTTTGCTATTTGGTTAATGTGACATGTACAGTTTCTCCATTGCAAAGTTTGTTTTGGAGGACTTTAAGGATATTTCTTGTTTGTTTGTTTTGTTGAGACAGAGTTTCATTATGCAATTCAGACTGCCTTTGAACTCACTATATAGTCCAGCCTGGACTTGAACTCACAATTCTTCTGCCTATGCCTCCCAAATGCTGGAATTATAGGCATGCAGCACCACACCTGTCTTTTTGTCAATAATAAATATTTTGGGCAAAGGACTTTGAGATTATGTATATATCATATTTCTTCTTAAATTTTCTTGAAACGGGGATTGAACTCAGGCCCTTGAGCTTGTCAGGGAAGCGCTTATCCACTGAGCCATCTCCCCAGCCCAATAATAATGATAAATTTGGCATGTAGTCTCTCTTTGCTCAACTTTTTTTTTTTTTTTTTTTTTTTTTTGGTGGTACCAAGGATCGAACTCAGGACTTTGTGCTTGCCAGGCAAGCACTTATTCCACTTAAATTTTCATCCATTAAATTTTCATCCATTAAATTTAACAACCACTGGGGGACTTGGCCTACCATCATCATGAATATAAAAAATGTATTTGTGTAGTTTTAGATTCCCCTTATTGCTTTATAAAAATTTTTAAAGAGAATACAAAATAGTAATAAAAAATTACAAATGATACAGAATTTCATTAAACAGAATAATATGAATTTGACAGTATTTGTTGTAGTGCAGAATACTGTCTTGAATTTAGTTGTTCAAATTACCAGATATATGCAGGAAAAATTGAAAAAAGAAAAGTTGTAAGAAATTAAGAAGGGGGGAGAAAAAAAAATTAAGCATTAACTGCTCCTTTCCATAAGCCAGCAAAAATCCAGAGTATAATTATTCAAGTCACACATAAATACCTCTTTCCCCCTCTCCTTTTCTGTCCTCCTCATCTCAATAATTACTTCCTTTTGGATAGATTCATTCCCTGTTCAAAGTATCTATTATCAGATTCCATTTCTCTCTTTGGGTTCTCACACTAAGGAAACAATATGATGTTTGCATAGGAGGGTCTGATTTATTTCACTTAAGAGTGTGGTCTCTAGTTGCATCCACTTACTGATAAAAGCCTCAAATTTATCCTTTTTATAGCTGAATAATACTCCATTGTGTAAAAATACCGTATCTTCTTTATGCATTCCTCAGCTGGTGGGCAGAGTTGCTTCCAAGACTTAACTATGGCAAGTTGTGCTGCTATAGATAGGGTCCATATAAATCACCATGGAATGTATGGTGTTTTCAATTCTGGAAAAACACTCAGGAGAAGAATAGCTGGGTTCTGTGGGATCTCCAATCCTAGGTTTTTGAGGAATCTCCACACTGATTTCCATAGTAGTTGTAACAGTCTGCACTCCCAGCATCAGTGGAGAAGGGTTCTTTTTTCCCCAAAGCTCTACAGCATTTGTTACTGTTTGATTTCTTCATTATAGCCATTCTTTTTGGGGTGAGATGGAATCTCAGTGTAATTTTAATTTGCACTTCTTGAACGACTGATGATGTTGAATTTTTTTTCATATATTTATTTTCCATTTGTATTCCTTCATCTAAGAAGTGTACATTCATCTCACATGCCCATTTTGGACTAAGTCTTTGAATTCTGGGGCCTTTATTAATTCTTTATCTGTTTTTAATTCTTTATATGTTCTAGATAGAAGGCCATTGTCAAAGTGGCAGTTGGCCATAATTTTTTCCCAATTTGTGGGTTTTTATTCTCTTGATGATTTCTTTTGACATGCAGAAACTTTTCAAAACAATGAGATTCCAGTTGTTTTTTTATTAACTAGATTCTTTGTAAGAAAAAAAGGCCCCAATGTATCCCCATTCATTAACTATGTTACCTATCTCTATCAGTACAGATTCAAGGATAGTTATATTTTACATACAATATAATTTATAATAAAATGACAATGTAATTTGTAACAAAAATATAACTATCCTTGAATCCCATACTACTATCATTGATTTTGTTGAACAAAATTTCCATCTCTGGCATGAGACTTCTTTCAGTTGGTTTCCATGCCTTTGTGATGAAACACCACACTCTGAAATCACCCGAATACAATTAAAGGAAGTACCCTTCTGTCCCTGTAAATTATATTAAACATGTGCTAACCTGAGATACTGACTTCATCTTCATTTCTTCAGTAGCAGCAGGGAAAGAACAAGTAGAAGAACAATAATAATGAATAAAAGAACTATCTATTGAAGAAAGGTTCTGAAACAAAGGAAATGCCTCAGTCCAAGTCAGTGGATAAGAAATCTCTGGTTCTCCATTAGCTGTACTTATTTCCAACATAATAACTTTCAATCTCAGTTCATCCGTTTGTGAAATGGGGTTGTTTAGCTCCAGAAAAATGAATTCACTGGATTTTGCTATAAAAGAAAAAACAAATAAATCTGTATCACCCATACTGTTTTTCAAAGAGTTTATAACTAATTTAATTATGAGTAACACTAAGGTTGATAAAAGCCCAACAAAGTATTTTGTACGTTAGATAATAACCCAGGTAAATTAAAATCTCAAAAGAGGCCAGTAACCCATGACCCAACTCACAATTTTTAAATTCATGTTCTACTGCACTAGTATCAAAATTCCACAATGGTACTAACTACTATATCTCTAATGACTATCATTCAATAAGTGCTTGTAAACATTTGATAATGAATGTGTAAGTGAATAACGATAATTGGTAATTACTTTGTTCCAACTTTCTCATTAAATCTATCAAGTAAGAAAGTATACAGTTAAACATTATCTTCAATTTCTTTCATCAATCATTTTACCAGTACTCTCAAAAGAAATCATTTTCCTCCATGGTGAAAGATGTTTCTCTATATTTAACCCCAACTTCTTGCTAGGTAATCATGAATTTTCCCATTAGAATTAATTAAAACAGGAAAGTAAAGAATTACAAAGGTACAAAATTTAGCTCACTAGCAAATATCTTTAATGTACAAGAAAGTAAGGGAGTAAAAAAGAGAAAAGAAAAAACCTTACTAATTATGATGTCTGATTCTAAACCAGACTCCATCAGGAATTAGAAACTAAACATGGTGAGAAATATCTCAAGATGCACAAATGTACTAAGTATTATGGTGCATACAGAAAAGTATTTGACAAAATAAGTATGCTTATTTTTATTTCTTCAGAAACTAAAAATATAGTAGTAAAGAAATCTATATGTTTAACTTTATCACAATAACAAATCATATTTCATTATGAAACAATGGCAAGGCACACAGGTAATCAAGGATAACAACTGACTTAAAAAACAAAAAAAAAAAAAAAAATTAAGAGCGCAAAGTCCTGAGTTCAATCCCTAGCACAAAAATAAATAAACAAATAAGTAAATAGGAAATAAGAGCCAGCAAGATAGCTCAGCAGACTAAGTACCTGATTAGGAAAGCACAGGGACTGGGGATGTACCCTGGGCCCCGGTCATTGAGCTGGCCACTGAGGCTAGGCATGGTGGCATATGCCTGAAATCTCAGGCCTGGAGAGGCTAAATACAAGAGGGTCACTATAAGTCTGAACTGCATAGTAAGACCCTGCACCAAATATATAAAATATACAGAAATTTTTTTTAAAAAATTTAAATGACAAAATATCTTAATATTAGGAATGAAATTACTTTGGAATCAATGAAAACTTTTAATTCAATGTAATGATTACATTCTATCAAATTATTTATGAATAAGATTATTTATTTTATCCTGAAATTTAGAAATTATTTTATACTCACATTGCTGGCTTAAAATAGAGTTTTCTAATTGTGTCTGAATCTCTTGAATATAACTTGAAGACACCCAGAGAAAAAGAATAGCATGACTCCTTTTACTATGGTCATCATCCTCACTTTTCCATAACCCAAACCGCTTTAAATATGTGGTATCCACTAGCAATGAAACTTCATTCAGAGACACTGAAATAAATAAAAGAGATAACAGTTTAAAAATTAATCTATTTAACAGTACTGCACTTATGTACCATATGACACTTCTGAATACACTGTAATTTTTCAAAATAATTATGCAGTTTTTAAAAAATATATATCCAATAAACTTTCATCAAATTGACAAAATAACCCACAGTTCTAGTAGAGTGAAAATATACTATGAACTAGAAAGGGCTAAATATTTATTAAATAGAAATTTAGGTTTAAACTATATGATGTCAATTATGTTAGGGAAAGAAAATTATAAGCCTAATTTTTCCATAGCATAAGAGTTTTATGCATAAGAGACTATTCACTAGGCATTCTAGAATCACTAGCAAAAAAGGGAAAAAAGCCAGGTATGGTAGTATACTACTGCAATCCCACCACTTGGGAGGCCACAGCAGAAGGACAGCCATGAGTTCAAGGTGAGCATGAACTACATAGCAAGATGCTGTCCCAAAAACAAGGGGAGTAAGGAGTGTTAAGCAGTACTGAAAACTAAACACAATATAATTCTAAAGCTGTTATATTTTTATCTTTCCTATATTGGTCAATATAAGTGAATGCATAATTTCTACACAGGTTCTTTTGAAACATGTGCATTTCAACTTATACAAACAAGCTACCGTAAGAAGATTCTCAAAAACAACATGAATTTCTGAATTTTCTAAAATATTTCTTTAAAAATTTTTCTAGGTTAATTGTTAGTAGAAATTAATATAGCCTTAGGACTGGGGAGATAGCTCAGTAGAATAAGTACTTGCCTGGCAAGTGCAGGGTCCTGACTTCAACCCCCAGAACCACAAAAAAAAAAAAAAAAACAGCCTTAGTTGGGTATGGTGTTTCTCACTTGTAATCCTAGCATTCAGGCATCTGAGGCAATAGAATTGTTGTGAACTCAAGAAAAAACTGTCAAATAAATAGAGGTGGTTGCAACTTGAGACAGAAGCAAAGGCCACTGAAAGAGTGTAACACTGAAAAGCAAAACACTACACAAAGAAGTGTCTGTTTTAGCTAAAAAAAAAAAATCCACTGTAATCAAACCATAAACCTCCACATGAAACAAGAAACAAAACAAAACATAAAAACATGAGAAGGAAACATAACAAACTGTCTCCAGCTCCCCAAAACCTGATGCATGGGGTATTAAGGGGGAAGAAAACAAGACATACAGTACAGGTGAATTATTCAAAATGATAAAAGACTTAAAAAAATAGATCAACATCATCATCATTGAACTCAAAGTGACAGATAATGAAATAAAACAATCAAGGAGTTTACAGAAAATAATTTTTAAAAAAGATGAGTTAAACAGAATGATATGGCCCCTGGCGCCAAGCCCCCTGAGCAAGTGAGAAGTTCTGAGACACTCTCAGCCCCAATCCACCGGAGCCCAGCCCAGTGAGGGTGTGGGACAACTTCCAGCTTCCTCACCTGCTGCCACAAGAGCCCTCCAGAGCAAAAATCAGGCACCCGCCTTAGTGAGACTCTCTACAACATGCCTGAGACCCCTGCAACTCTCCACAGCCCCTGCCACCAAGCCTGCCTAGCAAGTAAGAACCTTTGCGACTCTCTCGGCCTCCAATCCACCCAGCACAACCAGGTGAGCGTGTGGGACAGCTTCTGCCCTCCCTGGTGCTCCCTGGGCCTGGGGCAGAACAGAGGGGCAGGACAGGCTCACTTCTATGGCAGAGGGGCACAACAGGTTCATTTCCAATGGCAGCAGCAAAAAGGAGCTGAACACAACACCTAGACCCAGGCCAGGAATAACTGGATAAACTCAAACTTAATAGATATGTACCCAAATCTCATTAGGAACTAAGGTTATAACTACACCAAAGCTCTACACCAAAGGTCAGAGGTCAGTACTATACAAAATGACAAAGACAAGGAGCAAAATGCAATCTCAGGCCTTGAGCTAAACCATGACAAGTATAGAGGACGCTAGCTCAGCTAAAATGAATAAATTAACAGCATGGGAAGCAAAGAAACAACAGCAGAAAGGTATAGAGGAACTAAAAGCAGAATTAATGCCTGAAACAAAAAAAGAAATTTCTGAACACATAACATCTCAAATCTAATACAGAAACATATGGGGGAAGCCCAATGCCCACCCAGAACAAGTACAGAGAACACTACCTCAGCTGAAATGTATGAATGAACAGCATCACAAGTAAAGAAACAGCAGCAGAAAGGAAAGAGGAACTCAGAGCACAAATAATTTCTGAAATAAAAAAAGAAATCTTTGAAATCATAGCATCTGAAGAATCAAATATGGACATATATGGAGGAAACACAATTTGATAAAACTCAACAATAAAACAATTAATAGCTACCTCTAAAGAAGACATTGGTAAAAAATATTAGAGATTAGAAATATAATGGACTCCTTGAACAAACAATACAGGAAAGAAATAGATCGCATGAAGCAGAGTCAAAGAGATATAGAAGAACTTAAAATCTCAAGCCAAGTCTACAAAACGGATTGAGTGAAAGCAAAAAAAGAGCTTCAGAACTTGAAGATGCTGGTGCAGCAAGTGAAAAGGTGAGAAAGAATATCTTAAAAACAACCAGGATGCAAGAAAAAATAATCCATCACCTGCAAGATGATGCCAAGGTAAACAATGTTACACTAATAGGCATCAATGAGAAAGCAGGAGTCAATACAGACTTATATTAGGAGATAAAAAGAATATGGGCAGAAGTAACAGCAGAAAACTTCCCAAATATGAGGAAATAATCACACATTCAGGGAACCGAAGCATACAGAATGCAAAATAACTTCAAGCCAACTAAAAACACACTGACATCTAATAGTCAAGATTCCAGAAATTTAACACAAGAATAATATACTGAAAGCTGCTAGAGAAAATGAGAAACATTCAAAGGAAAACCCAACAGAATTATGGCCGACTTCTCTTCACAAACCATGAAGGCATGGACAGCATGGAGAAGAGTACATCAAGTCCTCTACAAAAACAAATTCCAACCCAGACTACTATACCCTGCAAAACTCTCTTTCAAGTTTGATGGAGAAGTGAAATACTTCCACAACAAAGAACAGCTAAAGAATTTAATGGTGACAATGCATCCCTACACATGCTACAGAAAGATGCTCTAGACAGGGACCACAATGACCTGAACTACACGAATGAGAACAGAAAGAACCCACTAAATACGGCAAAAAATAAAACACAGGACAAAAAGGAGTAAACAAGAGCAGGTAAATAACATGTCAATCATGAGTCAACACATCTAAATTACAACCATCAATGTTGTTCAAGACACCAATTAAGAGAAACAGACTGGCACAGTGGATTAGGAAACAAAACCCAACAATACACTGCATATAACAAACACACCTAACTCAAAACAACATTCATAGGCTTAAAGTCAAAGGTTGAAAAACAATACTACATTCCCCAGCACCTCAGAAAAAAGCAGGAGTAGTAATTCTGTTCTCAGACAGTGCCAACTTCAAACCAAGAATGAATAAATGAAATAAAGGATGCCACTATATATTGGAAAAATTCAAGAAGAGGTAACACTCATAAATATATATGCACCAAACACAAGAGCACCCAACTATATAAGACAAAGCTCAATGGATATCAAAAACCTAATATCCAAGAGCAGAATCTTAACAGGAGACCTTAACACACCCTTATCTCAAAAAGAAAGATCAACCAGACAAAAAATTAGCAAGGAAGTGGCAGAACTGAACCATAGTTTGGAACAAATGGACTTGATGGATATATACAGAGTGTTCCACCCAACCACAGCTGAATACACATGTTTTTTCAACTGCACATGGGTGGTCATTCTCTAATATAGACCACATACTAGACCATAGATCATGCTTAAGTATGTGAAAGAAAAATTATCCCATGCATATTATCCGACCACAGTGCAATGAAACTGATAATAAATGACAAAAGAAACAAAAAAAAACCCGCTAAATACATGGAAATTAAACAACACTTTATTCAGCAATCAATGGATCACAGATGAAATTAAACAAGAAATTCAACAATATCTATAATATTTTCATGGGAAAATTAATGACAAATGAGTTCTTAGAGGGAAAAATCAAAACTATGAACTCACACATTAGGAAAACACAATGGAAACAAATAAACACCCTAATGTTGCACTTCCGACATCTAGAAAAGGAAGAGCAAACCAAACCCAGAGCCTAAACACAGAAAGAAATCATAAACACTAAAGCAGAAATTAATTCAATTGAGATGAAGAAAACAATTCAAAGAATGAATGAATCAAAAAGCTGGCTCTTTGAAAGGCTAAATAAAAATCGAAAAGCCCTTAGCTAACCTCATCAAATCTCCCTCATGAAGATTGATGCAAAAATCCTCAATAAAATCCTAGTAAATAGAATACAGCAAATCATCAGGAAGATCACACACCATGACCAGGTAGGATTCATCCCAGGGATGCAAGGATGGTTCAATATTCGAAAATCTATAAATGTAACACTACAATAGACTGAAATCTAAAATCATCAAAAAGAGGAAAGAAAAAATTCAAATATAAGCAATAAGAAATGAAAAGGGTGTAAATACCACAGACTCAATGGAAATTCAGAAGACTGTCAATAGCTACTTTAAGAATCTTTATGCTCATGAATAGAAGACGCAGAAGAAATGGACAGATTCCTAGAAAGGTACAAATTACCAAAACTTAATCAAGAAGATATTAATCAACAACTCTCAATAACCCAATAACAGCCAATGAAATATGAAAAATAATAAAAAGCCAGCAAAGACAAGTCCAGGTCCAGGTGGATTCACAGTTGAATTCTACAAGAAATTTATAGAAGATATAATCCCTAAACTCCTCAAACTCTTCAATGAAATTGAAAAGGAAGCAGTCTTCCCTAAATCATTCCTTGAGGCAGGTGTTACACTGATTCCAAAACCAAGGAAAGACACAACTAAGAAAGAGAACTACGGGCCAATCTCCCTCATGAACACAGATGCAAAAATATGCAATAAAATCCTAGCAAATAGAGCACAGCAAATCATTAGGAACATCATATACTATGACTAGGTAGGATTCATCCCAGGGATGCAAGGGCAATAACTGAAAATCTATAATATAATATAATATAATATAATATAATATAATATAATATAATATAATATAATATAATATAATATAGTGATACACTATAATAGACTGAAATACAAAAACCACATGATCATATCAATTGATGCAGAAAAAACTTTTGACAAAGTTCAACACGCTTTCATGTTCAAAGTCCTAACAGAAAATTGGAACAGAAGGCTTCTACTTCAATTTGATAAAAGCCACCTATGACAACCCAACAGAATATAATTCTACATGTGGAAAAACTGAAATCTTTCACTTTCAGATCTCGTACAAGACAAGGATGTCCTCTATCACCCCTCCTATTCAATATAGTTTTGGAACCATTAGCTACAGCCCTTAGACAAGGGGAAGGAATAACGAAGAAGTTAAATTATCATTATTTGCAGATGACATGATATTTTACTTGGAAGACTCAAAAAACTCCATCAAGAAGCTATTACACAAGCCATACACAAATTCGGTAGCATAGCTGGATACAAAGTCAATACTCAAACTATACAATCAGTAACTTTTACAGTAGCACCGTGGAAACTGAAATACCTTGGAATTCACTTAACCAAAGAAGTCAAAGATCTTTTCAGGGAAAATTACAGTACCCTAATAAAAGAGATCATATAGGATTTCAGAAAATGAAAGATATGCCCTGATCCTGGATAGGAAGAAGCAACATAGCGAAGAAGGCGATACTCCCAAAATTGCTGTACAGATTTAATGCAATCCCTATCAAACTGCCACCAACATACCTCCCAGACCTACAGAAATCATTTCTAAAGTTTATTTGGAACCAGAAAACACCTAGAATAGAACGGCAATCCTAGCCAACAAAGAGAAGGCAGGACGCATCACAATTCTTGCCTTAAAATTATACTACAAAGCTTACTGTGATAAAATCAACATGGTACTGGCAACAAAATAAACCTGAGGATCTATGGAATAGATTAGAAGATGCAGAGGCCTCTACGAACACACTCAGCCATCTGATCTTCAACAAAGGGACCAAACAAGCTCACTGGAAGAAAGATAACCTCTTTAAGAAAGGAAACACTAGCTTTCTACATGCCAAAAACTAAAACTTGACCCAGTTCTATCACCATGCACAAAGCTAAAGTCAAAATGGATTAAACATCTAAACAAAACAGAAACACTCAATCTCCTGGAAGAGAAAGTAGGAGGAATTCTTGAAGATATAGGTGTAGGCAAAGAGTTCATGAACAAACATGTATTCGCACAGGAAACACTTCAAAGAATTAACAACTGGGGTCAACTCTTACTGAGAAGTTTTTGCACATCAGTAGAAATTATCAACAAAGTGAAAACACAACCCACAAATTTCAAAAAAATCTTAACTAATAAGCACTCAGACAAAGGTCTGCTCTCTAGAATTTATAAAGAACTAAAATACATTAGGGCCCCAAATTTAAAAACCCAATCCACAAATAGGCATCTGAAATGAATACACACTTCTCAGAGGACAAAATTAAAGAAGCGAATAAATATATGAAAAAAGGCTCCACATCGCTAGCCATCCGTGAAATGCAAGTTCAAAGAACACTGAGACACCATCTCACTCTAGAAAGAATGGCTATCATAAAGAAATCAACCAACAACAAATGTTGGAGAGGATGTGGGGAAAAGGGAACACTTCTCCACTAGTGGTGGGAATGTAGACTCTTGCAACCATTGTGCAGATCAGTGTGGAGACTCCTCACAAATCTATGTCTGGAAATCCCATTCTAGCTGGCTATCCCCCTACTGGGAATTTTCCTGGAGGAACTGAAAACATTGTATCATAGTGACATTTGTGTACTCATGTTTATAGCAGCACAATTTGTGATAGCAAAATCTTGGAAACAACCAAGATGCCCGTCACATGAGGAATGGTTGAAAAA
Source organism: Ctenomys sociabilis (assembly GCA_004027165.1). Classification (NCBI taxonomy): domain Eukaryota; kingdom Metazoa; phylum Chordata; class Mammalia; order Rodentia; family Ctenomyidae; genus Ctenomys; species Ctenomys sociabilis. The sequence continues at coordinate 11,475 of PVKA01022647.1, read as the reverse complement.
GGTGTGGTATGGAGTATTACTCAGCTATAAAGAACGATAAACTTGTAGCATTTATATTTAAGTGGATACCACTCAAAGACATACTCATACGGGAAATAAACCAGAAACACATGTATAAATATCGTAGTCTCCCTAGTATAAGAAATCAAAAGAAGAAATACAAATAGAAAGGTATAACACAACTAAAAGGAAAGCAAGAACTTGAGGACTGGACAACAAGGAGATGGTAAGGAGAAAAACGGATAAACAAGACAGGGACAAAGCTATACATCTGTACACACAAGATGGACATGGCAACCCGAGAAACATCAGCAGGTTTTTGAAAGCAGCAATTAAATGATAGGACTCTTGACCCGACTATCTATATATGCTGATACCTGTGAACCAAGCAACTGCACTGAAGATATCAGTGTGTAATAGAAGGCTCACACTTGGAATGCCTGCCATTCTGGTCTCCTAAATGCACACTTCCTGTCATGATATACCAATTATTGCCACACTGTCTCACAAGTAAAAGCTTTTTTGTTTTTGTTTTTTTCAGGGGGGCAAAGGTAATAAATGAAAAAAAGGGGAAGACACAAGGAAAAAAATGTTATAGGACTGTTTTGCTACAATGCTGTATATGGTTAGATTTCTAGATTTCTAAATTTCTGTGTAATAATATGTGTACAGTAATATTTTGTTTAAAATTTTGTCTCATTCTGTAAGGACTTAAAATTTAATACATCAATACTTGATGGAAAATATCTGTTCAAAGTTATGCCTAAAATGTTTGATATTTAGACAGATAGCGAGGGTAAACCAAACTGCATCTGTTACAGGGTAATAATCAGCTTCTCTTCTGGATGGTGAACAACCTAAGTTTGCAGACCAAATATTGGAGAAATGGAAGGGCTGCAAGGTCAGCCAACATTTTGGCCCTAGCCTTTCAAGGTCAGTGAAGACTCAGGACATAGGAGAACCTGTACTGTAAGATCATGAAACTTAGTTGTGCCCCAAATTTTCTGATCAGGGAGATTACTGATTCACAGAGGAATGTGATCTACAGTATGCCTAAGGAGAGTCACATGGAGAGAAAACTTTCTCTCAGGCTTTCACAGAGAACAAATTGGTCAAGCAATGGCCATGACTCATCCACATGGCTGACACTGACAAAGGATCTATAGAGTGAGGTATGGGGTTATAAGATAAACCCTGAGGGGACTTGACTGACCTCATCAGATACAAAAGTTACATTTCTTCTTATACAGGTCTTGCTCTATCTTGGTCTTAACCATCCAGTAGAAAAGTATAAAAATGAAGTATATAAAGTAAAGCCATAATAATATGGTGAGCTGTAAATGGCTCTAGTCAACAACTTCTTTGTATACCCCACTACTCTTTTGGACTGCTGGGCTGTTTTGGAATGTTTCGTAGAATTCAAGCACCTATAATAATTTAATGCCAATAGAATACCCATCTCTGACAGGAATAAACCAAAAAAAGGGGATACAAAGGAAGGGCCATTCTGCATTTGTACATACAGAACAGTTAGGATAACTTTCACATAATTCTATGAGAAGCAAGATTTGCACTAACAGTGTTTGGACAGGATATCCTGTCTGCTTCTTGTACTATAGATAACCACTAGGAAGATAACAATGTAAAAAAGTATTAATTATTGAAACTGTACTATAGATCAGCTTTTGAAAAGATATACAGCTACATTCTCTTAATTCAATGAACAGAGGGATCTGCTCTAATAGTGTTTGTAAATAGAATATCATGTCTGCACCTTGTACAACAAATAACCACTAAGAAAAAAATATGCAATGTATTAATTATTGAATCTGTTCTAGTAATTTGATTTGAAACTGTCTCACTGCTATTTGTTCTTCAATAAAATTATGGGAAAAAAAGAAATCAAAATAAATAAATAAATAAATAAACAGAATGATACAAAACATGAATGACTAGTTTAGCAAAGAATGTGACTCCATTAGCAGGTTCCAGACAGAAATCAGGAGGACTAAAACCTATGTTGACACTATGGGCAGTACAAGTGTCCAATGTGAGAATACAGCATCAGAACTAAAAAGAGGGGTAATATTGGTGACCAATTACTCAAAGACACCATAAGAACAACAAGAAAACATGAAAAATTCATCAAAGGAATGATAGATAACACAAAGAAGACTAATATAAAATTGAGGCAAGAAAAAAATCAGAAAATAACTCAAATGCCGTGAACAAATCTGTCAACTAAGGTGAAAAGTTTCCACATAAGGTAAAAGAATTTAACATACAGTTAAGTGAGGCATATACAAATAGCCAAATAGCCACAACCAGAAAAGAATGTCTGCCTGACACACCATAGTTAAAATCACAGAAATTCGGGGCTCCTGGTTCAACTGGGAGCAGAGTGGCCAGGCTAAGAGTGTTTATTGTTTCTAGAGTTATATGCAGATTTTCACATAATGGCCCCAGATACTGAGTCATTTTCAGGTTTGTCAACCAATGATGTCTTCTCTGCACCCCTAAGGTTATAACTGAGTGTGGTACTGAATGGTCAGTTGTTGTATCAAAGTCAGTTTGTTAGCTTTTTGTGTCAGCAGGACAGTGACAGCAAATCTCCTGAAGCAAGGAGGCCATCCTAGGGCCATAGAATCTAACTTTTGACAAATAATGTCATTGGACAATGTCAGGATCCCATGACCTGGGTTAAGATTCCTATGGCCATTTCTTGCTTATGAAAATATAGGAAGACTTCATTATATCTGACCATCCTAAGGGTGGGTCTTGAGACAGGGCCTCTTTGGTTTGTTTAAATATTGTCTCCTGGACAACTTTCCAGAGGATGAGCCCTTTCTTCCCGCTTCATCTGAATACTATCTCTATTTAAAAAAAAAAAAATTTTTTTTAAATCCCATTAGAAACAACAAATTTTACTAACCAAAATAATAGGAATTCAAAAATGGTTGTTGCATTGCGTATTATTGTTTTCAAATTAGTTATTCATATTACCAGATATGAGCATGCAAAACTGATGAAAAATGTTATAAAAAAACTTAAAAAAGAGAAAAGAAAAAAACTTAAGCATTAACTGCTTCTTTCAGTAGATCAGCAGATGTCAGCAGTACCTTTATCCAAGCTATCCTATACATATATATATATATAAATATCTTTTCTCCTTCCTTCCTTCCTTCCTTTCCTTCCTTCTTTCCCTTCCTTCCTTTCCTTTTGTCCTTTCCCTCATCCCAGTTGTTCCTTTCCTTTGAACAGATTCTTCCCCTTTCACACTATCTATTGTACCTTTCAGTTATTTACTCTTTCAGGTTCATACACTAGTAAGACAATATAATGTTTATACATGTGGGTCTGATTCATTTCGCTTAATATGGCCTCTAATTGAATCCATTTACCTGTAAAAACCTCTGGTTCAGTCTCCATTGTTGTTTTTGTTTTTGACTTTGTTCTGTTGAGCTCCATTGTGTTAATTGCTCTATTTTAGCCATAGCCTCAGTGTCTCATTGGTCTTTGTCAGTACTGTAGTCATTGTTCAGCGTTCAGCTTTCTCATGAGCACATTTAGGTTTTGTCTGTGACTGTGTCGGTCACTTTGTCTTCTACCAGTTAAGCCATTGTTCCGTGTTTTTTCCTGCAGAGTGTGATTAGTTGCATTGTCTTTGCAAAGGAGGCACACTTGTCATAGCTTTGCCTCTGTGTTACATTACATTGCCTCTCGTGTTATTTGTACTTGGCACATTTGTTTTTTCCTCTATCTCCTTGGTGTCCAGTTTCACCAGTGCCTGTAGAGCCCTATATTTTTGAGTTGTCTCAGCTTTAACCTTCATGGGTGGGGCCACTTTGCTCTCTGCTTGATGTTTGTGTTGGCTTTCCTCTGTAGCTGTTGAGCTGACTCTTGTTCTAGCATTCATCTCTGCAAGTGCTTAGCCTCCTTTTATTCTTGCTGCTTTTGGGTTTTTGCTCCATTGTTTCATGTACATAGAGTCTGTAGATCATTCGTAGCCCTATCATGCTGGTGCTGTTTTCTCCAGCTGTGGTGACCATATAGGTCACCTTTTTGATGTGTAGCCTCTTGTGTTTTCTTTACCTGTTGGATCTTTGCCTCTAAATTCTGCTGAAGATGTTGTAGCTCTTTCTGGATATTGTGTTTCTATGTTTTTTTCTCTTTTTCCCATTTGTTGTCCTCTCTTGTATATGCCATTGTAGTTTTTGTGTTTTTAGTTCCATTTGTACCTTTGGTTATCCATGTGCCTCAGTCAGTTATTCTGTTCTTCTCATCTGCTGGCAAGACTGTATTCTTACCTACAGCATGTTTTTGAGATTTCTTAGCTTTTGGTCACTTGTTCAGTTGCCGCTGTCTCATCATGCAGTTGTCCTCATGTGTTCATGTGTTTTCTTTTTGTCTGTAGTTACTTCTGGTCTGCCTCTTGGCCAACTGTAGCTGTTGAGCTGACTCTTGTTCTGTTTGCTTCTGTAGTCAGTGGGCCTCTTTTACCTTGGCCTTGAGTGATTTGGCTTCTCTGAGTGCAGCCTTGTGCTGTCTTGCAGCTTCCTCCTCAGTTGTTAGGCACTTTTGGAGATGTTCTTTGGTCTTATAGTGCCACTATTTTTTCTTCATTGCCAACTGTCGCTGCTAAGCAACCCCTAGTTTGACTGTTTCTTTTCGCACAATGTGTTCTTAACATTGCTGCAGAAATATCCCACTTCTTGTTTTAGCTCTTTCTCATTGACTGAACTTTCTCAAAGCTCATCTTCAGTGTGAAGATTTTTTTTCTTTCTTTTTTCTTCTTTTTGGTACTGGAGATCAAACCTAGGACCTTGTGCTTGCCAGGCAAGTGTTTATGCTGCTGACTATAATGATGTGTATTATATAGCATGTATATATATTAATATATAAGCAAAGGGTCACAAAAGAAATTAAAGGAAAAAATTAGTTCTTAGAATCCAGTAATACAGATATTTCTCATTTAATTACCTACCTGTTTAATGGCTATTAGCACTTAGTGACTGAGGCATGCTGTTCAGACTTACAGTCTTCTACTTGAATTTATAACCCATATTTATTTTAAAGTTTTATACACCTTACTTCTAGAGCTTCAATATCTTTTTGTATAGTACATCTTATTTACACAGTACTATAATTTTTCTGACTGTACTATACTGCACAGAAATTTAAGTTTTATATTGTTATAATACTGCATGTAAGAGCTACGCAAATAAAAGCAGTGATCAAGCTGCAGTTTCTTTTGACCATTTCTTGTTCTAAATATTGTAATGGACTATATACTATAACAATTCCTTATTTAGCAACTACACTATATAATGAATTCAAGGCCAGCCTGGATGACATAAAGAGACCCTGTGTTTAAAAAAAAAAAAAAAATAGTACTTGAAACATTAGCCAAATTGATGAGGAAAGGTAAAGAAATAAAAAGAACACATACAGGGAAGGTAAAAGCCAAATTATTATTTTTATATGACATGATCCTCTACATAGAAGATTCAAATTCCACAAAAAAGAACCCTAGAATAACTATAATGACTAATTCAATAGCACAGCAGGATATAAAATCAATACACAAAAACCAGTATTATTGTTACCACAGAAATAGAAAAATTCAGAAGAGGCCAAGAATAGCAAAAGTAATCCTGAGTAACAAGAGTAAGCCAAGAGGTATCATAATCCTGGATATCAAATTATGTTACAAAGGTTGGATTGAGTTGGGTTGGATTATGCTGTTCTGGGTTGGGCTGGGTTGGATTGGGTATGTTTTTGAGTCAAGGTTTTGCTATGCAATTCAGACTGGCCTTGAATTCACAGGCTGACTTTGAGTCCACACTGCCTCAAACTCACAGCAATGCACCTGCTTCAGTCTCCTGAGTCTGGGATTAAAAGGTGTAAGCTGCCACATCTGGACTTACTTCATGTAGTTTTAAACTCAAAGTGCAGGGAGCCAGAGAGATGTCTCAGTGGAATAAACTCAAAGTGCATGCCAAGTATTGAATGTATTGTGAAAAGAAATGATTTTTATTTTTTTCATGTAATATTAAAGATTCATGTTGTTAACAAAAATGTTCTTAGATAAAAGTATTTTGTCACTACAGACAGAATAAGTACAGTAAAGATATTCAAAATATTAATCTGGTTTTCAAAATTATATAATGGTACAATTTTGTTTCCCTTAAAAAAAGAGCATGTTCATAAACTTAAAACTGATACTGTAAGAAGAAAATTTCCAAAAGAACTAGTTGTTGCAAAGTGGTGGATATGTTTGAAATGCTAAACTGTAAGGCAAGTGCAGAGACCATGGTTCAATCCTCAACACCACATGCCATGCCCTTCAGCATGCTGAGCCCTCTACTGAGACTGGGTGTAGTGGCACATGCCTTAATCCCAGAGCTGGGGGAGGCTGAAAACAGGAGGACCACTACAAGTACCAGCTATGTAGTGAGACCCTATACCAAATACATGAAAGAAAGAAAGAAAGAAAGAAAGAAAGAAAGAAAGAAAGAAAGAAAGAAAGAAAGAAAGAAAGAAAGAAAGAAAGAAAGACTGAATCATAAGAACCAGCAATTACTGAATCAGATGGTAGCTTACATTTGTCATTAAGTAGTGAATAAAGGTAAAATACATAAATTCTAAGTTCCTGGAATTAAAAAGAAGTGAAAGACCAAGATAATGTAGCACAAGACAACACCAAGAAAGGGTTAAATTTTGCATGAAGATACTGACTGAGATAGAGGTTATAAAATAGTTAAATAACCAATTAATAAGATCCAAGTTGAGTAAAAATTCAGTCCCTGATCACATATAAAACAAAGATTAAATGGTTTTAAAGGTAGTAAAAAAATTTTAGATCACAGAAATGAGCAACATTTTTATTAGGCAGAAATAAGGATATTACGAGATAATATTTCACATTTAGGAGACTTTCTACAGCATTCATATGTAATATTTTTATTCCATACTTTAATATGGAGGACAGTTTCATTGGTGAAAACTGACAGATACATATAATTTAGGACATTTTAAATTAGTGCATTTTATGTAATAAAAATTCACTGAATAATCCTTCAATCAAAGAGAACACATGCACAAAAAAGTTTTTTGTATATGGAAAAACAGTGCACACAGCATTTGGGAAAGATAAGATTCTCTTCTCCCAGTATAAAACTGCACACCTATTATCACTGAAAAGATATTCTCTATAATTTGGGATCATTACATGACAGAAAAATTATAAAATAAGTAAATGCTATTCGAAACAAAGTACAAATATTAACTATGAAACTAAAATATTTTTAAAACTTGTACTCTAGTGTAAGGATCCATGGGTCTTAGTGTGATCTGTCCTATCTGGGAGAAATGGCAGCAGGAATAAAGAAAAGATGCACAAGAAGACAAAAGCTGGGCTAGGTGGTGGCTCATCTGCCTGGTTGGTGGGATGACCCCATAAGCAACAATATGGAGATTTGTGTATACCTTTGCAAAGTTAGTAACATGTGACACAAGATTGCCTAGTGACTAACAGCTGACAATAACCAGTCAGAATGCTTATCTCAGGACTAAGGAAGCTTGTTTGCTTTAAGCAGACACCTAGTCCCACCTACATACATTTGACCAATTTTCTAGGTTCCATGGTTCCCAATATCATAATATTTTGGGAATCAGCTCTCTGTCACTCAGGTCTTTAAAGGCAACAGTATGTTTTCTGAATTTATTTTCAATTAAAGTCACACATCTTTGTTCCTTCTAAAAAGCCAGTTATAGCTGGGTGTGGTGGCCCAGGCCTGTAATCCTGTAAACTCAGGAGGCTGAGGCAGGAAGATTGTTGTGAGTTTGAGACCAGCCTGAGCTACAAAGTGAGCTTAAGGCCAGCCTGAACTGCATAGTGAGACCCTGTCTCAAAAAGACAAAAAAAAAAAAAAAAAAAAAAAGCCAGTTATATTATTCCTTAACAATTTATTTGCATTTCCCAATAAGAACAGCAATGTATTATTTTTGCTTTATATTCTTACTACATAAATGTACCACAACCATGAGAGTCACTTTCCTAACAGTTTTCAATTCTGTAAATGGGTAACTAACAAATCCAATCAAAATTATTTTTATCATATCTTCAATCTTGGAATAGAAGCTTCTTCCCTAGTTCTTATCTGAAGTACTATTTGTATGTAGATTTTTCTCATTCTTTTTATTATTCATTCTCCAAAGACATTATTTTTGTCAAAATTCTAAAAAGCCTTTTTGGAGGGACAGATGAGAAAATGATCTGAATTTTTTTTAAATCATAGGTATATTTTCCAGTCTACTTTTTTATTTAGACCAGTTATAGTACATAAATTTATATAAAAACCTATTTTAATTAGTCTTTTTTTTTTTTTTTAATTGTTTGACAGAACTGGGGATTGAACTCAGGCCCTTGCACTTGCCAGGGAAGCGTTTATTCCACTGAGCCATCTCCCCAGCACCATAAGTTTTTAATTAATTTTTTTTTTTTTTTTTTTTTTGGTGGAACCGGGGATTGAACTCAGGCCCTTGTACTTGCCAGGGAAGCGCTTATTCCACTGAGCCATCTCCCCAGCCCTGCTAAAAAAAAACCTATTTTATTGTTTGCTTCTTAATAATTTCTATTTTTATACATCAAAAATTCTCACTATCTTTTAAAACTTTGTTACTTCCAAGAAGTTATCACAAGTACTTTAACACTGTTTGATTTAGAGTCACTGAAACAAAAAAAGTCTATTTTCAATGTCATGAAACATTTTAACTCCCTTTTAGAGCTGCTAAAAAGACACTAAGGTGAAACATAGTGATCTGCTTCCGTTTTATTTATATTTCACATTGAAAAAATTATGGAAAAGTGATTCAGAATTTTCCTATGAAAAAGGATTTCAGAATTTTGCTAAGTGTCTTATAAGTAAAATAATACTGAATAGGAAAAGTCATAAGAGATGATAGCTTACCTTGAAATGGGATTTTAACATACTTTGTTGTAAACTAAAGGGAAAAAGGCAAAACAATGAGTTACTATTCATACTTTAAAAAAATTTTATACCAATAAAATGTATAAGAAAGTGTACAAAGCTCTTTTATCAATAAAACCAAGAAATGTTTCACTATAAAAAAGTTTGATGGATATTTAAGCACTATGTAACATAATACATGCATATATAAAAAAGTTAAGATTTTATTTAACATACTTTACAAAACTATATTCAGAATTTTTTCCCACAGTACTACAGATTGAACCTAGGGCCTTCACACTGTGCCATATGTCTCAGAGCTTTTTAAAATTATTTTGGGATAAGTTCTTGCTAGTCCCCAATTTAGCCAGGTCGGTGGAGAAGAGGGGTGGATGGGGTAGGTCAAACAAGATCTCCCTGCCTCTGCTCCCAGAATGCTGGGATTACAGATATGCACCACCATGCCTTATTTATATTCTGAAATTTTAAGGAAGAATACGAAATCCAGAATAAACTGTCAAGACAGCTACAAGGCATCTGACTTAAAAACTAAACCAAATAAAATCACAAAAGGCTGCTGAACAAATCAAAGTGCTAATGTCCTATATTATTTATAATACTAAAATAGTCAAAAGATTTAGCTTGTACACTATCTATCATGAACATTTTGTTTCTATGGGGAAACTACCAATTATAATCAAAATATTGCTTTTACCACATGAAAACAAAACTATCAAAATTAATTGCTTTCCTATGGAATGGTTACAAAGTCCACAGAATATGCCTTTAAAATAGTGATGCATTTGTCAAAACAACATAACACTTTTTCTCTGGATGACGTTTAGATGAGCACTGCAAATTCTTTTATCTTTCATTGTTTCATGTTAGAAATTGTTGCTGAAGTTCTTGTTCTGCTCCCTAAGAATGTCACTTTCTTAGGTACCTTCTGGTTATATCTGATCATCCTACCTGTTGTTTTCATAATAAATGCTCAAGGCTAAATCTAATGTACACCATATAAAACAAGCTTGTATTTTGAAGGTAATTTTTGCACTAACACCAAATGAATGTATGTGCCCGTTATTCTTTGATCAAATTCTCTTTCAATCCATACATTTATAAAACTATTAAATACATCAAAGTTACAGTATTTGAGTACAAGGCAAAATTGAAATTGAAATCATCTCAAGTAATGAGTTCTATGTAACTATCAAACACTGTTCACCAAAACCAAAGGTTTATTTTAGCTCCACTTATTTTTCACCACCTTAAAACTTATTTCATATATTTACACAAATGCAAAACTCATATTCCATGAAACAAGTCAGCCACTGAGGCAACAGATAAAAGCTGAGTTTGTAATTACCAGTAGTACAAAGAAAAAGTAAGCAGGTAACTTTCTGAACCTCTCACAGCTTTAAATATAAGGCCCTTGATCAAAGGGCACTATTATCTTTAGATGTTAGCACCGAAGTAAGAATTTCATCTCACTTAATATCAAATTATTCTACTACTTTCACATAACCGCTATATATATATATTGAGAGCCTCCTATTTTTCCTTTGTAAATTCTTCCTCATATATTTCACTGGATCTTTAAAAGCCCATACAACATATCTGAATAAATATAAATAGTTCTAGGAAATGGAAAGGAGTATTAGCTTTGACAGTTCATAAAGCCATTACTACAAAATGATGCAAAAGAAATAATTCATCTGTTTCCCTCTCATCTACTTTCCTATCCTGTCCCACTTTCCTCACTCTCCTGTGCATCTCCATGGCAGCCAATATTCTTGTCCTCTCAATGAAAAACAACTATGTCAACATGTTCTCCATCCCTAGGAGTAAGACCCTATTTCCAGCAAAAATTTAATCCCCACTAAGAAAGTGAGAAAAAATGTCTTTTATAATGGTAAGGTAGATTTAGTACTGGGAAGTCACAACAAATCTTATACAAACTTTAATACAAAGCTGATCACAACATTTACTCTATCATTTCTTGTAACACCCAAAAGAGTTACTGCATTTCTATCATAAATATTAAGACTTTTTTAAATTAATGATTGATTGCAGCATTTTTGCACACTAAACCAAAACACTAACTTAAATACATTACTGGAAGAAAATGGTGGGGCAGGGATGTAGCTCAGTGGTAGAGTGCTTGCCTAGCATGTACAAAGCCCTGAATTGAATCCTCCATAGCATACAAACACATGATAGATGATAGATAGATAGATAGATAGATAGATAGATAGATAGATAGATAGATAGATAGATATAGACAGACAGACAGACAGACAGACAGACAGATATAGACAGACAGATCGATCCTAGAAGAGCATGGCTGAGCTGGGGAGATAGCTTGGCAGCATAAGTGCCTGTCTGCCAAGTGCAAGGTCTGGGTTCAATCCATGGTCCGCATGCCTTGCTGGCTGCCAGCGTCAAAACTGAGTGTGGTGGTGCATACTTGTAATCCCAGCCCTAGGGAAGTTGAGACAGAAGC
>PVKA01022646.1:0-36804 GCA_004027165.1 Ctenomys sociabilis | reverse complement strand
TGAGCACCACCTTCAGCCTTCTCCTCCCCTCCCCATCCCTTCCCTCTTCTCCCCTCCTCTCCCTTTTCTTCTTCTTCTTCTTCTTCTTCTTCTTCTTCTTCTTCTTCTTCTTCTTCTTCTTCTTCTTCTTCTTCTTCTTCTTCTTCTTCTTCTTCTTCTTCCTTCTTCCTCTCTCTCTCTCTCTCTCTCTCTCTCTCTCTCTCTCTCTCTCATCTTTTTGAGACAGGCTCTCACTATGTAGCTCAGGCTGGCCTTTAGCTCATTTTGTAGCCCAGGTTGGTCTGGAACACAAAAGGATCCTCCTGCCTCAGCCTTCCAAGTTCTGGGATTACAGGTAGGCACCACCATGCCCAGATTTTGCAGCCTTTCTTTTCTCTTAAAAAAATAAAACAAACAAACAACAACAAAACACTAGCTCCTAAGGCAGCAAAAAAAAAAAAAAAAAAAAGACTTAGCTATGACAAATTGTGCTGCTATAAACATGGGTGTACATATGTCACTGTGGTATGATAATTTCAGTTCATCTGGAAAAATACCTTGCAGGAGAACAGCCAGGCCCAGTGGGACCTATGGCCCTAGCTCTTTGAGGACTCTCCACGGGGATCTCCACAGCGGCCACCAGTCTGCACCCCCACTGCAGTGGAGAAGGGCTCCTTTCCCCACAGCCCCTCCAGCATTTGTCATTGTTTGATTTCTTGATGCCAGCTGTTCTTTCAGGAGTCAGATGGGATCTCAGCATTGTTTTCATTCACTTGTAGCCTTTCTTGAAATGGAGTCTTGGGTGATGTAGGACACCCCATCCTACCACCCTGGTGGCTTCGTGGTCATGGATGGATCAAAGCCTGGAAGTGCCCTGCAGTCTGGGAACGTGAGCCTCTGCAGTCCAAGTCTAGACCCTGCAGCATCGCGAATGGAAACAGGATAAGGCAGGGGCAGGGCCCTTCCTGGTGCCGCTCTGGAGAGGCCTACTCGTGGTTCTGTAGCTAGTGGGGCAGAGCTGCCTGGGCCATTCAAACACTAAGCTTCACTTGAGCCCAAGGCCCGGCCTGCTTTGGTTAGTGTGAGGGTGGGAGATGCTGTTCAGCTCAAGCACTGCGGGGCTCCCTGGGGTGACGGCCCTGAGTCCAGGCCCGGTGATCTGCGGCTGTGCTGGCGTGTTCGTTCTTCTGCCTGCAGCAGCACCCCAAGGGCCGTTCACTGACCACATCACACGTGGCCCGAGCCACTGACCTTCCTTCTGCAGTATGCTTCTGCTCAGCTCGGAAACACTGTCAGTAGCTGAGGAAGAGACTCGTATGAGGTAACCTGTTGTGGTTTAGGTGCCAAGCGTGCCGCCAGAGGTGCATTGTGGGGTGGGTAGGAGGCTGGGTCATGGGGCACAGTGCCCACTGGTGGATTTGTCTGTGGATGAACTTGGGGGTTCAGTGTGCTCCTAGGAATCGGGGACTGAGTGGATGCGGCCTGACCTGGAAACACGTATTTGCCTCTTGGACTCCTCTCTTGGCTCTCTCTCCTGGATGCTGTGGGTTGACCACCTCTCCTTGCACCAGGCCCCTCCGCCATCCTGCTCCTGCTTTGTTCCTGAGGTGGACCGGAGGAAGCCTCTCCTTCTGTGAAGGCTTTGGGTACCAGGTACTGTGTCTCAGCCACCAGAAATGACCGAGACATAATCCACGGGAGGCGTGCACCACAGAGCTGAGCCCCGATGTCGATCTGCTTGTAATTAAATAGAAGGGGCTGGAGTTCAGTCCTGGCATTCTGTGCTGGCCTTGCCCCCTGGAAGCGCTGAGCTGGCAACTGAGATGGGGCACAGTTGCAGATGTCCATAATTCCAGCGCTTGGGAGGCTGAAAACAGGAGGATCACTGTGAGTCCCATCTGTGTAGTGAGACCCTGCAGACCCTGTAGAGCCTGCACTAAATACCCTGACTCCCTTGCTCTGCTGCTGGCAGCTTCTGGGCCATCTAGCCATTTGGATTATGAGTCTGCTGCCCTGTGTTCCCTCAGAGGTCTGCAGGAGGCTTTTTGCTGCCTTCTCTGCTGACCCTGAAACCTGATTCCAAGGAACCCTGGGGACACCATGACCTACAGCACATACAACCAGAAGGGCCAGCGCTACTGTCTGATCTGCTCTGCCTTTTCCCTCTTTCACAAGAGTGATCCTCATTATAGGATTAATTTCAGGCTTGTTTCCCTCTCTTGGGCCAGCGTCTTCCTATTGGCTGCCTGTGTGTGTGTGTGTGTGTGTGTGTGTGTGTGTGTGTGTATGTGTGTGTGTGTTTACTTGGACTTACTGCACAACTTCGCCTTCTACTAAAAAGAAAGTTTCCATTTTTAACCCATAACTAGCTTTCATTAGCTATTGGAGTTAGAGTGCCATTGTCAACTGACCCAGATGGAATAGTCGGTCAGCTTAGTGTAGCTGTGTCTCCAGCTGAGCGTAAGCTTCTCCAAGCAGTGCAGTGCCACTTACTGACAGCACTGCTGGGTGTCAGGAATGTTCTAAGGGCTTTGCACATGTTAATCAGTGCATCATCTCTTCCGCGTGATGTGGGTGCTATTAATTGCCCCATCACAGATGAAGAAGTAGAGCTAGAGGACGCGAGCGACTTGTCTGATATCTCACAGATCCTGTTGGCCTGGATTCAAACGTGGGCTCGTAATCAGTACATGTTCTGCTTCTTGATCACAGATGGCCCTGTTTTCTTCTGGCCTTTTCTAACTCTTTAGTTCTAGATTTCCTGGATCCCTCATTCTGGATTTGCATACTAGCCTCTGTTTCCCTCTGGAGTTAGAGTCCTCTGACATGGGTTATGTGTGGTTTTGTTTGCCTTCCACTGTGGGACTTGTGTCTGCAGCCACAGAAGCCACACAGGAAGGTGGGCTGGCTTGTGTCCCTTGGGGTGGCAGTGAGGGAGAAGGGCATAGGTACTTTCTTTCTAGTGGCTAAGTGGACAACAAGCAGGTAGACACCTATTCCCAACTGGGGTGCAGAGAAGGGGCTTTGGTGCTCTTTTATATGGTTGGGGACAGAAGTTCTCTGTAACAGACCACAAGTCTTGATGAAAATTTAGCCTGAAGTAGACTCTGTCTGTGTGTCCTGGGTCAGGTGTGGCTTCCCCAAGAGCTCCAGAGAAATGAGTACCACCCTCTCCAGGGGACTCTCCAGCACCCGCTGGGCCCCAGGGCCACCACAAGGAGCCGTGACAGTGAACCTTCTGCCCCTGGCTCAGAAGAGGACCTCCCTGGTGCAGCTATGGTTGTTCTGCACAGACTCAGAAGGGGGACCCCCAGGACACCCTAGGACATACTAAGAAAACTTTCTGTGTAGCTGCCCACGGCTGCTTCTGTTACTTCAGAAGAGGAGAAACAGAAGGAGAGAGGAAGACAAGGGGAAGAAAGGGGCAAGAAAGAGTGAGGGAAAGGAAGGTAAAGACACTGAGGACTTCTGCTCCTGTGGCACCTCTCATGCTATTCAGAAACGGGCGTTTCGCGTTCTTTTAACGTGCCCAGGAGAGCTGGTCTGTTGCCAAGAGCATTGCCTAAGAAACCCCACCAGCTATGGTGCCCAACCTGAAGGGAGCATTCCACTTAAAATAAACTCTTCCCGGTTGCCAAATCTGGCCATTCCCATTTGAACTGGCTGCGTGGGTTGTTCCCACAAAGGGTGTGAATCATGCGTGAACACATTGTCCAGATTTTTCCAGCCAAGTTGACGGATTCCTTTCCTATAAAAGACATTTAATGCAGGTGTCGAAACAAGGAGCACAGCACGGGCTTGCTGGCCCAGGTTCTAACCCACGCTGATTAGAATTTCAATCTCTTTCTCTTTCTTTTTTATTCAGACAACATATTTGACTTAAAAAGACCTTTAATGATTGCAACTTTAACTTAAAATCAAAGTGGGCAGAATTAGGGTGCATTTTCCCAGACCACGGGGTTCAGTCTGCCTAGGGTTCGATACATTGCCCCATTTGCTGGATAAATGGGAGTTATGAGGATTATTAGCAACAGAAGCTAGCAGTTAGCTTCTAGGGGACCCGAGGATGGTACCAACACCACTTGATTGGGTTTAGAAGGCAGGGGTGCGGTAGGAGGATGTTGTTTGGACATCATTCCTGTTTACAGATATAGAGGACTGGACAGAAGAATGATCGTCTCATATGAGCACTCGGAAGAGCAGCTAAGGGAGGTGAATGGTGCCCCCGGGACTGAGGACCCACACTCACTCTCTCTGGTTCGGTGTTGGTTCCGTTGGACTCCACCCTGCCTCTTCAGTGTGCAGTGGCAGGGACAGGAAGGAAGAGGCTACGCTTCCTGACGGACCCTGAGGCCTGAGCCAGTTCCCTTCCTTGGTGGGCTCGGGCTGCTCTGCCCCTGAATTAGCTATTAGCTATCAGCACCGTATGTTTCTAATTCTAGCACTCCCTCAGCCGATGCCTTTCTGGGTGAAGAGAAAGATCCCTCCCCTGGTCTAAGGCTCCTGGGGAGGCTTTCTACAAGCGCAGCAGTTGTGGATTAGTGCTGTTTGTAGCCTGATCCTACATCAGCTGCCAAGGAACCCAAAGCCCTTAAAGTTCACCCTTCCCTGTGTGTGGCACGTGACTCGCTCAGCTTCTCTGTCTGGCTGTTCCCTCACCCGTCCTGGGGGCCATTCATGGGGTTCCTTCTTGGTGGCGTGCTGGCGATCCAACAAGTTAAGAGCACTTGCTACATTATTGATCGTTACTGATTAACCCCTTATATAATCGGGGGATGGACATGCAGAGGAGAAGCTGTTTATACCTGCGGTTACCCCCGAGGAAGCTAGAGTCAGAATCTTAAACAGTGTGTAAAGAAGGGTGGATGAGGGCTAGGGAGAGAGCCCAGTGGTCTAAGTGCTTGCCTGGCAAGTGCAAGGATCCGGGTTCGAGCCCTGGTACCACATGCCATGCCCACCCTGGAAACCTGGGTACATGGTGCCAGCCCTGGAAATTGGGTGTGGTGGTGGAACACCTGCAATCCCAGCACTGGGGAGGCTGAGACAGGAGGATCACTATTAGTTGGAGCTGGGGAGTGAGACCCTGTGCTAAATAAATAAATAAAAGATTTTTTAAAAAGTAAAAAAAAAAAGTGGATGAATTTGATCAATGTACATGGTACATAAATATCACAGGGTGCCCCACTAATACAGTAGTATTGTATATGGCAATGTATGTTAATTTAAAAAACATATGGAAAAGAAAAGACATTGAGTTATGTTTCAAGCTAGATCTCTAAGCCAAAAACTCATTTGTCAGCTGTGACAGTGGATTTGAATTCTGTGCGGATAACTGTGTCTGGGAGTCAAGTTAAAACCGAAACCCCCCACAATGAGCCGCTATTGCAGGAGGCCCGCGGCTCAGACCGAGTCTGAACCAAGCTCCGCTTGGGTGTGGCTGCCGGTGGCTGCTGGACGGCGAGGGGCTGTTGAGTGGGGAGCCTGGCAAGGGCTTCCGCTCACTGAGCCCGGGAAAGTCCGGGCAGTGACTGCTGGACCGGACCCTGAGCAGCGAGGATGGGGAGGCGGGCAGCTGAGGGCGGAGGAGGCGCGGTCACCCCCACGCCTGGCCCGCCGTGATACAGCATTCGGGAGAGTCAAATGAAGAAAGACAAGATCTAGAGAAAGTGTACGTAGACGGCGTCCCTCGATTAGGAACGTGAGGCTGAACCCTCGCTCGGAGAAGCAGCGATCCATTTAGATTTGGGCCTCAGGGACCACACTGCATGTGGCCTGATTGCTGGTTGCCTTCCCCACTCTGCTGAAATTAGAGTGGCGTTGGGTCCTCTCTGCTCCTCCCGAGCCTGTCACATGGTCACCTGCGGACCTGTGTGCTGGGCAAGCCCTCACCCCACCCTGTGGCAGGAGAGGACACTCAGCTTCCTAATAAAGCTCCGACTCCCGGTTGCCTGTACAAGACTTGACCACGCGAATATGAGGTCCTGCAGGTGGTTTTACAATCTCTTGTACAAAGAAGACCATGTTGGGGAAGAGGCCTGTGCAGTTCACAGTAACCAATGCTTTTCATAGAAAAAAAGGATGCTGAGCACTCACTGGGCAAAGATGTCTTGTTGTTGCGAAAAATGGCAAGTGGCATCCGGCATCAGCCCGAGGTCAGCCTGGGTCCATGGACACCCTAACCTCTAAACCTAGTGGGAATCAGAAGCTCAGAATCAGCCAGGTGCTCTGGCCTCTGGCTAACTGGTTTTCTGGTTAGTGCTGACGGTGTGTGTGGGGGAGGTGGGGCCTGCCAGTCCCGAACTGAACCACACAGAATGGAAAATGTATGCATGGGTGTGACAGAGGTCTGGGTTTTAATTTAGAGAGTGCCTTGATAACACCCATGCATCCCAGCTCCCCAGGGGAAGCTGAGACAGGAGTATCGAAAGTTCAGGCTTAGACGGGACAAGATTCCATCTTAAAAAAAATGTTAAAAAATAAGAAAGGGCTGGGGATGTCTCACAATGGATTTAATCCCTAGTACTGGGGAAAAAAAAACCCGAGGGAATTTTTTCTGCACAGTTCCTTTGTTGTTCTAAGACCCTGAGTCCACGATTCTGCCATTTAGTCTCTCCTGCTCCACAGTGTGTGTGGCCCACATTAGCGACTTCCTTTTACTTTAAGCCACACACTAGTTAGCACTGCGAGGCCCTGCCCAGTTTCCCAGCCCAGGTTCTGTGCACCTTCCATCCTGGGGTCTGGGGCAGGGCAAATTCCAGGCTGGCCACAGATGCTGTCCATGTAGATGAGAGAAACCATGGATGGCAGAGAAATCACTCTGCAGATTCCGTGCTCCACTAGTGGGGAATCGGTCACTACTGGTCCACAGGGGCAGGGGGAACCTGCACTGCTGGGCTGTGAGCTAGACAGCATGAGTGTCTTTGATGTGGGCTGTGGGCCTCGACCGACGGCAGCTGATACACACCCTGGGAATTCAAAGCTGCTTTATTGGGTAGAACTCTGGGTGTGCTCGCAGGAGAGCGTGTCCCCCCAACCCAGACACTCATTAAACTCGCAGACCATGACTAGACAACTGAATGTACAGAGGAAGCATTTTAAAATGAGAGAATAGAGACAGGGTCAGGCTCGGGCTATAGCCGAAAGTAAAGATAATGTACAGCTCACAGCCGTGCACAAGCTGTGCTTTTCACTGTGCGAAGCAGGACGGTAGCCACCCTGAGAAGTAAGTAAGGAAATCAGTGTGGTGATGATTAAAGTTTTGTGCAGGGTCACAGGTTGGAAGTGACGCATTCAGGCTTTGGGTCTTCAGACTCCACATTCAGTGCTGGGTTCAGAATTATTTACTAATGCATCCAGAAACTTCTGATAGCTTGTGTAGGGAATGGCATTTATGGTGTGAGATGTCACCCAAGAAGCTGCGGCCCTGGCTGGCACACAGACAGGCCCATCTCGTGCTGTTATGCGCAGGTGCCGCAGGGGTCCAGCACTGCTTTCCACAGAATTTGAGGCTCTGAAGCCTGTTTCCCACTGGCAGATAGATTGAAGCAGGAAGCTAAGCTAGTTTGTCATTGTCAACCAATGGGAGTTTTGTCTTGAGGATCCGAGCTATGGTTTCCCTTGTTGAGACTCAGATCAAATGTCCATTCCCTAAGGAAAAGAAAGAGGAAGAACAA
Source organism: Ctenomys sociabilis (assembly GCA_004027165.1). Taxonomy (NCBI): domain Eukaryota; kingdom Metazoa; phylum Chordata; class Mammalia; order Rodentia; family Ctenomyidae; genus Ctenomys; species Ctenomys sociabilis. Next base: position 29,152 of record PVKA01022646.1, on the reverse strand, counting down.
ACACTTAGTGAAAGCACCCAGTTTCTTCAAATATATTTTGAGGAAATGGCTAGGTTCATTTCCCATCCATGTTTCTGATTCTCTAGATCTGGCTTGGGGAGGGGAAAGAATGTTGACACAGAGGAACAAGGACGGGGACAGCAGCAGGGAGCGGGACTCAGGTTCACGGTTGTCTGTCCACGAAAGCTAGACCCTGAGGCTCCTTCCCCCACTCGTCCTGCTCCCCTGCAGGCTTCTGTATCCGAAGAAGGAGGGCGGCTCTTCACCTTTGTGTGTCAGCAGCTCCAAGCAATGCTGGAACTTGTCTGACTGGCTGTAGGAGGCACCTAAGTAAACAGGGCTGAGTACACAAAGTATAGACCTGCCTGTCTGTCACCCCGGAGCCCAGCAATGTAGGCCAACTCACCATCGGTGCCTGTCCCCAGGCAGAGGCAGGATGTCCTTCTGAAGAAGTGCAATTCATTAGCATGCTGACAGCAGTGACTTAGCGGGGGAGTGAATAAGAGATATCCTAGGGCGGGGACCCACTGTAGTAGTAAGAGGCTAGGTACCTGACGGGCCCGGGGGTTAAACCTTTCTGGCAGGAGCATGCATTGGCCTCTCTCTCATGAATGAGGGTCATGCCCATCACCTTGGCTGTTAGACTTTGGTGGGTCGGGTGATGTAGCACGGTTGCACGTGCTCGTAAGATGAGATGACCTTCCCGTCCTTGAGCTCCTTGGTGATGGTGCATATTTTAACCAGGATCCGGGGCGGGAGGCCACAGGTCTTGCGCATCACTGTGGGGGCCGGGGTTGTGCACACGGGGACAGAGCACTCCTGGACTCTGGCCTGGTGGGTGGCACAAATGGAGGGCTGCACTTTGGTGGCACACGGGTTACAAGGCAGCCTGAGAAGAAGATAGAATTTTACCTGTGATGGGGGGTAGGTAGCAATGGCCAGGAAGAAAGTGCGGGTGGCTAAGTTTTCAACATTTGTCTTTTGGAGTGTGTATTTTCCTGTTTTCACTCATTCATTCTGAACGGAAGCTAGCGGAAGAATATGATCAGGCCAAATTATTGGAGAACTGTAGTCTACAGTGAGCGCTGTTACAAACGTACGTTCTCAGGCTAATGCCAGAGTGCTGCGAGGAGGATCTGCGCTCGGGATCGGCAGTGAGAAGGGCCTGGCTGAGGGCTAAGCAAGGGCAATTGGTCAGATCCTTTCTCCTGCGGGGAGTTCTCTGATCACCCCGGGGAGACAAGTGTTCTCTGTGACCGCCAAGGTGAGCCTGTACTTGCCTAAATGGTTTAGACGAGGTGAGCTCATCCTGGGTCAGTCAGCTGATTCTCATTTTTAAAATACATACAACTTTCCTTTTAAAAAGATGTGAAACATGTGTATGTGTGTGCTGCTGGTGGCTTCAAGGACTGGTGGCCACACAGGGGGGACGCTGCCTGAGCACCGCGTCCCTCCAGAGGGACCTGGCGCGTCCTCTTCATCTAGGAAAGTAAGGTGTTCATCTGTGTGTGTGTGTGTGTGTGTGTGTGTGTGTGTGTGTGTGTGTGTGGTGTACAGGGACTAGGTGTGTGGACCAGCATCTTTGAGCAAATGCTTTTTCCCCTACTAATATTTTGAACCCCAAGAAACTAGACAGTTACAAAGACTTGACACGCGTGCCGCTGGGTGCAGCTGCCGGCCTCAGCCTACACCTCTGCCCTGCTTGCTGGCTTACATACTTGCCATCCCAGCTCTCCAGCAGGCTGCGGTAGGTGGCAATCTCGCACTCCAGCTGGGACTTGGTGTCCAGCAGAACCTCGTGTTCTTGCTTCTGTCGTTCCAGGGCGCTTCGGATCTCCACCAGCTGAGCTTCCAGGCAGTGGATCAGACTCTGGGTCTGGGACAGCAGGGCTGTGTAGTGGGCCTCCGTCTCCGCTAGGATGTGTCCTTGGGAGTCTCTCTGCCACAGAGGGAGAAGGTCAGGTTAATAGTGAAGCCTCCTGGGGTGAGAGCTCAGTGGCCCAAGCGCTTGCCTGGCAATTGCGAGGTCGTGAGTTCAATTCCCAATACTAAAAACAAACAAAATGATGGTGCTTCCTTTAAGGGAAGTCATTGTTTAAGTCATTTTGAGCCATGATTTCTTTGTGACAGTTGTGAATGACTCTCCAAGGCCTCTTATTATGCCCTAGCCAAAGAATCCAAGAACAAAATCATCCATTATGTGACAACTTTCCTTTATCCCCTCTTGGTTTTCCTTCTGTTCTTTTTGACCACCCGATAATGTCTCACCCCATCCTCCCACTTATGAGAAAAAAAGTTTTGAACTCATATACAACCAAGCGTTAAAACAAGTCACCATGATACCTCATTCCATGCGTGTCATAGCCTAAAACAAAGAGTGATGCTTAGCCATAAACATTTCCTTCCCTGGGTCAATTCCTTCATGTGTAAGATATTAAAGTGCACGCTTTGATGAGTAGCATTCTTTCCTAGTCTATCACTCTGTGGGTATATGGCTGATCATGAGACCTTAGGTTCTAATAACCTGGGGTTTGCATGACTATCCCAATTCTTATAGATGAGAGAGCTGAGGTTCAAAAGGCTACATGAGCTGCCCCAAATTGCAGGAGAATCTGGTGACAGCACCAGTGTGGGGGCAAGGTCTGCCAGCACGCTTCCCCTCTGGGCTTTTAAGTAACTTCCTGCTGTAGAAAGGCAGTGTGATAAGGCCTGAGCACCGCTGGGGTTGGAGTTTGAATTCTGGCTCTGACTCTGAGGTGTTGGGTGGGTCACTTAACGGTGGAATAGCTCACTGTCTTCCTTCCTGTGTGGCATAGGTGGGACGTCTCTTCTCTTGGATTTGTCTTGGGAAAAGACCTTAGCTCTTAGGACTTGGTCAGTAGACATGGTGGATAATTATGCAGCCCTCCTCAGAAGCTTGTTTTATGATTCCACTATGATAACCTATAAAAATGCTTTGTATATAATAAAGTGCTCTCCCTGTGTTTCCCAAAGTGTAATCCATGCATCATGATTACCATGAGATGCTCTTAAAACAAAAAGAGGGCCCACAGTCAAGTAAGCTTTGGAATGCTGAATCAATACCATCTGGTCCCTTGCAGGTTCATTCAGCTTATTAAGGGAGTCAAGCAAGCCACCCGTGTAACCTTTGTATACTCAGCATTCCTCAGACTTATTTGACTCTGAAGTCTTTCCTCAGCAGTGGACTCTTTAACAGACAGAAGATCTGTGCTTCTAAGGCACACAGTTTGGGAAACATCGCAAGACACACGTGTCAGGGGCTGTTGCCACCACTGCTGTCTTGGGCTCGGTCAGCTTGCTGGGTACCATTCGCTGCTGGGCCTGCCGTTCGACCTCCAGGGCGTTTGCAGTGCGTCTCAGCTCCATGAGCTCTGCCTGGCAGCACTGCTGCTGGTGGGAGCCGGACACCACCTGCTGATTCAGCTCCTGCATCTGAAATGCAAGGGCCAGAGGAGTCACAGTGGGAAAGCACAGCTGGGCAGCTGGCGAAGAGCCCCCTGGAGGGGCCGCCTGAGTGCTTTCGGCTTTTCTGTGCTCCCCACCTGTGTGTTGAACCACTGCTCCGCGTCCTTACGGTTTGTCTCCATGATGGACTCATACTGACATCTCATGTTTTGTAGAATCTGGTTCAAGTCCACCGAAGGGGCAGCGGTCACTTCAATGTTGAGTCTGTCCCCAAGCTGGCTCTGGAGCGAGCTGACTTCCTGTGGAGAGGAAAAGCGTGTGAAGTTACCGGGTGAATGGGTGACCCTGGTGCTGCCATTTCGGCCTACAGGCAATGACGTGGCTAAGGTGTGTGTCCAAGGCATCTCACAGCACAGGGATACTGGCTTGTAGGTGTCGTTGAGGCGCCAGAGAGGCCGAACGCTGTCCCAGCCATGGCTCTGGTTTCAAATAGGTGGTAAAATAAAGAACTGACTAATGAGATCAGAGTTCTAAAAAATTGAGGTCATTTTTAGGGGCCGAGGAAGGAGGAATTTATCGTGGGGGGGGCATAGTCTCTGCGATGCCAAAGTGGGCTTGCACCAGTAGGAACTAGCAAAAGGCTGCCCTCTGGGATGTCTAAAAATGATGGGAAATTTGCAAGGACAGAAAAAAGCAGGATACTGGAGCCTTTTGGGTTCATGGGGCTTTGAAATGCCTTGAACCTGTGGTTCAGGCAGTGGCAGGCACATTGGGAGGGTCACAAGCCCAGGGAGTGTTGACAGCATGTGCCCTGAGTCTAGTACATTGCAAAGGAAACAGCGTGGCTTTTTGTGGCTTAGCTGCACTGACATTCTCAGTCTTTCTCTGACCTCCTCGTGGCTGGTTTTCAGGCTGAGCAGCTCCTCTTTCAGAGACTGGACTCGAGCCTCCAGGTCAGCCTTGCCCAAAGTCAGCGCCTCCAGCATCTGCCGGAGGGCACTGGAGTCCACCTCCACAAGCTGCCGCAGGGACACCTCTGCTTCGAACCTGGAAACCCCAGGAGATACAAAGACATCGTGAACAGAGGAGCATCCAGCCCAGCAGAAGTTCCATCTATGTTTTCCTGGGTCTGTTATTTAGTGTATTTTTATTCAGAGTTCTGTTCTCTTGAGAGGTCAAACCAGTGGATGAGTAGCACGACTTGCCTCTTATGCATATATGCCGCAGAGCGGTGCTGCTTGGAGCGAGGAAATTCATGCTCCTACCTGTCTCTAGCCACTGTGCAGTGTGAGAGCTCGGGTGAGGGCCTCAGGAATGCTGGTCCTATGGTTTGGCTTGGTCTTGTGTTAACTGTGTATCTTTGAATAAGCAGCTTCCCCACTCAACCACGGTGCATCCCCTTCAATGGGGTGACAATGCTCCGACCCTTCCTATCGTACTGAGCGCTTGTGTGAGTGCTTAGCTGGGCCCATCTGCTGGAACTGTGGGGACACACAAGCGTGAGGGGTGGGCGTCCTAATCACGCACTGAACCTGAAGCTCCCTTCTGGGGTACTGCAGCCTGCCAGGGAGGGGGAGGTGTGGCAGATGTGGGGATAATCTGATGGGCAGTGTGGGGGTAGGCTTGGGGCACATTCTGCCATCCAAGATAGGGATAGGGGGCTTACTTGGTTCTTAAGTCATCTGCAGTCAGTTTGGTGTTGTCGATCTGTGAGACCAGCCTGGAATTCTCAGCCTTGGTACACAAGATCTAGAATTAAGAAGTTGCATACACAAATGAGACAAACACCAGGGTCACTTTTAAGAACCAGGGGGCTCAAGTGTGCTTGAGCTAACAGGGAAGGCCAGGGAGACGCTGCATGGTCTTCCAAGCAAGGCCAAAGAAGCCTGGTAGACTCTGGAGAGCCCGAGTTCTTGTTATTTTCTTCAAAGGCAAGCAAAAATTACTTTAATAGAAATATATGCCTGTTTTCTTGTCACTAGCCCCGGCCCTCAACAGAATTCAAATTCCAAACTGTAAAATCTATTATAAATTTACCTAACGTAGGGCGATCAAGTAGACTGGAAGCTCCAGAAAGGCAGGGACATTTCCAGGTCACCAGCATCGTCCTACATTCTGGAACGGTGGCATGGAACTTCGGCGGTAGTGCGCAGCAAGTATTTGCCGAGCAAATAAAATTGCATACTACTCAGCTATTAAAAAACTGATAAGCCGGAGGCTTTTCTAGGTAGGCGGATGCAGCTAGGGCCCATGCTCATGAGTAAAATAAATCAGATCTGCACGCATAAACACTATACGGCCTCCCTAGCGTAAGCTCCTGAAAGAGGAAATAAAACCTGAAAGGTGCAATAGATACTGTGAAAGGGGAAGAAGCTGCTCAAAGGGAAGAACAACTGGAAGAAGGGAAGAGAGAAAGAAGGAAGGGCCGTACACAGGACAGCTTGGATAACTGTACTGCTGATTTCCACTGGTCTACAGGAAGGAGCAGCTGATGCTTAAATTGTTTTCTTTCTTTTTAGTGTTTTTTATAAACGCTGCATGCATGCATCTGTAAAGTGAACACCTAATTTGAAGGCAATAGCATGCAGTATAACATCCGTTGTACTGATGACTTCTGCTGGCCTATTGAAGGCAGCAGTTAATGCTCACAGTTTTCTCTCTTTTCTTTCACATTGTTTTGACCAATTTTGGATGCTTCTGTCTGGTAATCTGAATAGCTACTTTGGAGACTGCAATATGCAATACAGCAACCAGTACTGAAGTAAAAAAAATTAAATAAATGAACCAAATAAATCTAAATGTGTAGCAGCCGCCTCTCACTCTGAATGGGACACTCAGGTTGGTATAGAAATGTTTAAAAGCATGAAGATGATAAAATGAACATAGAGGAAAAAGGTGATGACGGTCGCAAATGGATTAAACACTAAACTGGCTGGACATGTATTAAAACAGAACCTAGGGCCAACCAAATAGCTCAGCTGATTAAAGCACCTGCAAGCAGGTGCAGGGGCCGGGGTTCGATCCCTGGGCCTGCTGTGCCCGCCCTACCCCTGAGCACGCTGAGATGGCAGTTGAGACTGGGCGTGGTGGTGCACACCTGCAATCCCAGCTATTGGGAGGCTGTAAACAGGTGGATCACTATGAGTCCAATCTAGTTATAAGATTGAACACCCTGTAAACCTTTCCCTAAAATTAAAAAAAAAAAAAAAAAAAAAACAAGCCAAAAAAACCAGAACCTACCTGCTCAGGATCTAGTTGTCTGTCCTATTTTTCTTAAAGCAATGGTAGCAACTGGGTATTAACCTGCCCTGCCCTTTAGCTCCTTATGATGCATGACGCTGCTTATCTCTAGGACAGGGAAACACACAAGTATGAAGGGTCCCTCAGGATGATAATTCACTCAAGAACTTGCCTTATTTTGCCAAAAAAAAATCAGTATAAATGGAACTAAAAATATTCAAAGTGTAGCGAATGTCCTTTGCACAGAGACTGCCTGTTCATGACTCAGTTAAGATGATGGCTGAAGGCCCTACCTTCTGCTGGAGCTCCTCAATGGTGGTGTAGTAGGACAGGTAGTTGGGGCCTGGGGCAAGGCACGCTTTGTCACACTCCTCCTGGATTTTGCATTCCAGCGTGGCGTTCTCTCGTTGAAGCTTGCGCACCTGCTCCAGGTAGCTAGCAAGGCGGCCATTCAAGAGCTGCATGGTCTCTTTCTCATGGCTGTTGATTCCTTCCCAGTACCAGACATGGTCGTCCAGACAGGGCTGGCCACTGAAGCCGCTCACCAGGCAGATAGGGGTGTGGCAGAGGCACAGGGCTGATGGTCGGCAGCCCTGGTCCTGGGGAGTTCTCAGCAGGTGGTCAGTCGGCTGGCAGCTGTTAGCTTCAGGGCTGTCCTGTTGGCAGCTGCTATTAGGAGTGATGGTGCTCAAATTTGTAATCCCAGAGCAGTTGTGGGCTGGGGTTGAGGGAGCAGTAGCTGGGGTACAACCCTGGGTATCCATTGTGTGTGTCTGGCTCAGTGTATTTCCGAGTCTGTGGTCACCAGCACCAGAAGCCCCAGTTGCATTCAAACTCCAAGCCTCTTGGCTTCTTCCTCTTTGAAGTGCTTATATAGCTTCTGCTCTGGGCGGGATGTTTTCCTTTCTAATGCTTATTTCAAATCCCACAGCCACGTCTCATTGGTCTGCTTTTTACTTGCCTGAGAAGAGTTACTTTGTCTATAAAAGTGGTTACTAAGTTATTACTCTCCACAACCACCACTTGTCATGGGATCCAGAGCTTTAAGTCACCTCTTCAAAAGAGGCTTCATCACAGGCCTGACAGCATCCATTATTAAGCAGGTGTGAGTGTCCAAAGTCCATTAAGTCCTTGTTGACCTCGCCGCCCTGCATCTAACCTGAGTAGGCATCAGTCCCTCCCTCGTTTCCTTTCTTCTCTAGAAAAGGGAAACTACTGAATCCGGCAATTATTGCTTAACCCAGAAATCAGCATTTTGTTTTGTATTATCCACATGGATTTTACCCTTTTTTATTGTTCAGGTTTGGTGAGGATGGGTTTTGAGGTGTTACGGAATTTTTAGTGCTCTGTGTTTGCTTGTGGTGCTGTGTTAGCTTATCATTTGCCATAGTGTTGATCTGTTAAAAAAAATATTATATATATTCTGTTTTGAAGAAAATACTTGGCATTTCAGCATTCTTTGCAAAAAGTTGTTTGATTACTACCCTTTAGGGGAGATCTAGGATGAAGTACTTTCCCATCTTTTCAGCTTCCATCAGTGTCTGCTCTGGCTTGGGGAAGTTCCCACAAAGCCCAAGTGTTAAAGGCTTGGTAACTGCACTGTTTTCTATTGGGGGAACCTTCAAGAGGTGGAGGAAGTGAGGTCATAGGGGCGCACTCTTCAGGAGGGTCTTGGGACTGCAGCTCCTTCCCTGGCTGCTGTGAGGTGCGTGGTTTCCTGGGCCTCCCAGGCCCTGAAGCAATGGGACCAACTAACCATGAACTGGAACCCTTGACACCGTGAGCCAAAGACATTTCCTGCTCGAGGGTGATTTCCCACCACAGTGGAAAGCTGACTAACACAGCAGCCTTGGCCTGTGGCCTCCTCACTCTTCAAAGCCAGCAAGGCTCATGGACTCTTCCTCATCTCACCTCCTTCTGACACAGTCAGCCTCTGCCTCTCTTACAATTAAGGACATCAGGGTTTACACTGGAGTTCTCAGATAATCCAAAGTAATCTTCCTGTTTTTAAGTCAGCTAATCAGCAGCTTCACTTCCCCTTTGTTGTGTAGTTTACTGTAGTCATAGTTTCTGGGATTGGGACATGGACATTTTGGGGGGTAGAGGGCATTATTTGCGTGCTATACCAATGGAAGGAGGGCTGGCCAAGTAGCTCAGCAGATTAAAGCACCTGCTTAGGCAGACGCAGAGGTCAGGGTTTGATCCCTGGCATGCAGTGCCCCCCACAAGCGCTGAGACATATATTGAGACTGGGCATGGTGGCGTGCCTGTAATCCCAGCACTTGGAAGGCTGAACACAGGCAGATCACTACATAGTGAGACCCTGTAGACTCTGTACTAAATACATTAAAAAAAAAAAAAAAAAAAAAAAAAAAAAAAAAAAAAAAAAAAAAAAAAAAAAAAAAAAAAAAAAAAAAAAAAAAAAAAAAAAAAAAAAAAAGAATATATGCAGTGCACAAACTGAGTTGAAACAGAAAAGAGACTGAGAGCTCTGCAGGGCTGGCGCTCCTGTGCCCTGCTCCTGCTCCTGTGGTGTCCCCCTGCCCTTGCCCCTTGCAGTGGAGCTGCGCCTGCCTTGGGGCCTCGCTTCCTCGCTGTCCACCTTGGCCTCCACCTAGAGCAGGGCCCATTAGTAGGCTCCTTTTGCAGCTCCTCCACATCCTCTCTACCCTTTCCAGTCGGCCAGTTTCCTGCTTGCTGTAAGCACGCTGCTCCTGATCGGACCCTTAACCATGAAGTTCTTCCTCTGCGAACTTCTGCCTCCTCCCCATCATTTCACTCTTTGCCCAGCATGTGTGGCTTTTGTTTCCCCACTGCCAGCTCCTGCTCCCGCTCAGCAAGCTGGCTGCTGGTGGTCATTCTGCATGATCTGCAGGAAGGGCTCCGCAGTCTACCTGGACAGTGCCATCTCCCTGTGCAGAGCTGCTCAAGGCTTCCTTCCTACCTGGTGAGATTCGAGTTCTTGGCTGCCTGGCGAGGAAGACCCTCCACAATCTCCATCAGCGCAAGTCACCCGGGATCCCCTGGCTCCAGTCTTCTGCTCACTTCCTCGCTGTACTGAGTCCTCGGTCACTGTGGGCGCTTCCCGCCATGGCCCTACACCGCAAACCTACAGTTGGGTGCCCTTTGCATTCCCTCTCTCCCTGTGTGCATCCAGGCTGTCCTGGCTGTGCTCCCCAGGGGCCCGCATCTGGTTCTCCTCCCTTTGGGGTGCACGGGAGGATGGACCTCTGTCCCACCGCGGTCAGGCAGGATGTGTCCAGGCCTTGTCCTCCAAGGTCAGCTCTCTCTCTGCCTCTTCTCTGCTATAAAAACTGAGATCTGCTCTCTTTCCTGGAAAAGGGAGACTGAGGAACATCCTGCTCCTCACTTTGTCCTGGAGGAGACTTCTGTGAAAAGAGGCCCACGGGGGAGGGGAAGGCATCTTTGGGATGCCCCCGAGGCCAGCGCTGGGGAGCGGGAGGGGTCGCCTGCCTTAGGGGGCCAGCTGGAGCTCCAGAACTCTCAAATACAGTCGCATGCTACAGCAGGACGCTCCAGCCAGCGGTGGACTGTGCGGTTGATGGTGGTTCTGTAAGATTATATCAGAGCATGACAGAGTGCTGCTTTCCGGTGACCCCGAAACCCTTGTAATCTAGGTGGATCGCTCCTCACTTGTGTGTGGTGTTGCTGGTGCGAACCCTGGCAATTGTGTAACGATGCCAGGACGCCCGGGGTCCAGCCTTGGGTAATGGTAACAAGCACCGACGCTGTTGGCTGTGTATCTACTACACGACTTATTATTTCAGTGTGTGCCCCCGTTTACAGAAACACGGAAGCCCCGCTACACCGGGGGCAGCCTCACGTGGCTCACGCCCGTCACAGCTCTCGCTTGTGTTCAGGGGCACACCATCCGCCTTGGCACAGGCACACGGGGCGGTGTTCGCACAGGGACGAAGGTGCCCCAGCTTCATCCCTTTGAGCGCATCGCTGTTGTCAAGGAGCGCGTGACCACTCGGTCACAGCACGCAGAGCGGGGCGCTGGTTCCGAGCACTTCCTGCAGGGGAGCCTCGAGGTCGTCGATTTCTGAGAGTCCAGGTGGGCGCACAGGCGCAGCGTTCCGACCTTCCGCCGCTGTTTTGTGCGCTTACAGATAGGTGGCGGTTGCAATTTTCATGTACACCAGGCACTAAGATTGTTGGCATCTTGTTGAGCGATTTATTAATGTTGTCTTGGTCACTTTTCTCATGTTGCTGGAACAAAATACCAGACGCCCAAATTAAGGAAGGAAAGGTTTATTTAGCTCATGGTTTGCGAGGTTTCAGTCAATAATCAGCTGGCTCCCAGGCAGGGTGGCGTGGCACAGGGGCCACATTTCAAGGTGGCAGAAAACAGCAAAAGCAGTGAGAGCACCAGGGGGTGGTGGGGAGGGGAGCCTCTTTTCCACCCTAACGCTGTACATCAGCCATCTGCCCACGCCCACTTCTCCCTGCCCTCCTCTTCCACAAGCTGAGGATGTTTGCAGAGTGAGGAGGGAGGGGGCGTGGCCCTGCTGAGGCACTTAGCTGAACTTGTAAACCTCTGAAGTTGACACAGGGAACAACGTCCTAGAGGCAAGGGCAGGGCTCCTTCACCCCAGGACCTAGAATTAGTGAGTTACTTAGTTAAGCTTCCCTTAAGCGTGCCTCCCCCACCCAGTGCCACCTCGCTCAATTCAGCTGGGTGTCACAAGTTGACCACCAGTTAGCAGCCCACAGAAATGCTATGCCCAGAGAGTTGTGAAGGCTCAAAGGCAACGTGACCCCCCCTCAGAAGCCGGCCCTCTGTAGGAAAGATGTTTTCTCACTCGGATTCCACTTCCGCTGTACTCAGATTTCACATACTCCTGTAGGCCGGCTGGCAGCACCAGCTTCCACATGTGGATGGCAAGTGGCTGTGGCATGCTTCTGAGAAAAGCCTTGGTGTAGTTATTTGGTATTTGTATTGCACATGCGGAGAAAACTGTTAAATGCATCTGTTTGCTGCAGTCTGAAAGTGGAAAGGAAATCTAAGGCAGAGACAGAGGGTGGGAAGCCTGAGAGCCGGTGGAATTTTTCCAGGGGCTGCAATTCACGATTTCATAATTCTGCGTTGTTACATTCTTCCTAGTTTTGTGGTCAGAAAAGTAAGTGTTTGAACAATATTTCATCCAGCAAACAAGTATTTTCCTAGTTTTTCATTGATAAGTCAGGCAAGTACCACTTAAAAAATGACTAGTATAATATTTAAGGCCTTAAAATTTACTTTCAACCTGTATTAAATATTATCATTATGCTTGGAAGACAGAAATAGAAAGATGGAGGACTTTTTCTGTAGCTTTCTACTGAGTTTTTCAAAACATATGTTGGAATAGTTATAAATTCCCAGTTATATATGTTTTTTAAAAACAAGGCCTAGCAGGGTCCTGTACATAGTCCCCAACAGCGATATCTTGGTCAACTGGGGTACACTTGCAAAATCAAGAACTTGATGCTGAAGCTCTATATGTGTTCATAGTATTTTTTCACACATGTAGATTCAAACAGCCCTTGTGCCCATGGAGACATGGGGCTGCCCTATCACCACAAAGGTCGCCTGTGTGTGGCACCTATTTTGTTTCCGGCCCTGTGATTTTGCCATCTCAAGAATGTCATCCAGTGTGTGTCCTTCGAGGCTGTGGGTTTTGACTCAGCTTAATTCCCTTGAGAGCTTGGTAGCCCTTTGGTTGGTTGTTTCTAGTTTGGGGCTACAACAAACAGGCCACTGTGCGGGTCTAACCCTCTCAGAGGGGAACAGGGTAGAGGGAAGACAGAATGAGCAAGAAAGAAACCCAGGCTCGGGAGGACCAGCCTGGGCTAGGCCCAGCTCAGCTCGGTCACTATGTTTCTTGGTTCTAAGGTTATGCACAGAAAGTTCTGAACGCGGGCCACCACTGGCCCCAGTTAACTCTGAGCCCTCCCTGTTTTCCTGGGAATGGCATAGCCTGCCAAGGCCAAGCTGATAAGCAGGAAACTGCACATTCCAGAGCTCTGGACATGCAGGGGAGCCCTTTGCTCAATCCCTGGGACTGCAGCCGAGCCCATTGCTCTGACCCCAGGGCGGGGAGCTGGGTACCTTGCCACACTTCCTTATGATTGTTTGTTCCGGGACCCGGTCTCCGACAAGCCACAGCGAAGGGGGTGCAGCATCCCAAAGTTTGGCTTGCAGCCTACCATGTCGTGTTGTACAAGCCTGCATGCAGCTGGGTCTCTGTGTGTGTGTGTGTGTGTGTGTGTGTGTGTGTGTGTGTGTAGCCCACTGTTTCATCTCTGTCTTTTATGTATTAAGGCTGTTTTTATTTACTGCCATTGTTGACAGTTAGGGGTCTCTGCAGTTCAGTTTTGTTTTCTGCTTGTTTCCTCCGCGCTTTGGCTGTTTCTTTTTTCCTGCCTTTCTGTGGCTTGCTCCCGTCTGTTTTAAAGTCCTGTTTATGTGTAGTGTTGTTCAGTAATCTTTTTGCATAGCTTTTTAGGTAGCTGCACTAGGTACTACATGCGTAGCCTCCGCAGGGCACTGTTGTTATGCTGATCAGCTCCAGCGGTGCAGAGCCCCTTCCGCTTCCCTGCATGTGCACATGAGGCACGGTTTCACTTTTTGCCTTAATCACAAACAATTTAGAAAACTCAAAAAGAGAAAAAGTTCTTTTTTATGTTGTTCACATTTTAAGTTTTTATTCTCATGTCCTGATGTCCCGGTATTCCTGTCATTTAGCTTGTGCAGCTGGCATTGCCTTTTAACTTCCATTCATCTGAGAATATCTTGATTTCTCTTCTATTTGTGAAGGATATACTTACTGTATATAGAAATACGGATTGATTCTTTTAAATTTTACTTTCCTAGTTTATGGTGACAACCCTGTCGTCATTTAAATTGTTGGTAAGTGTGGAGGGCACACCCAGCAGCTCTCCTTGAAAGAAGAGCGACTGTCTCCAGGAAGAGTCTCCTACAGATAAGGTGTCATCTCTCCCTTATTATTTCCACTATTTTTCCTTTCCTTTTCAGAAGTTTGTCCTGATAAGTCTTTTTTCCCATTTTTTTCGATTTACTCATTCATTCATTCATTCATTCATTCATTCATTGGATACAGGACCTCATTACACAGCTTTGACTCAGTGATCCTCCTGTCTCAGCCTCCCCAGGGCTGGGATTACAGATGTTTCAGGCTGGCACAGTGAGCCTGGGGCTCTGGGGCCAGCATGGCCTGCAGCACCGGGACTGAACTTGGATCCTTGCGCTTGCCAGGCAGGTGCTTAGACTGCTGAGCTATCTCCCCAGCCCTGACCTGATAAGTCTTGATGTGGAGTTTGTTGGATTTAACCCTTTAGGGGGGTGGTGTAGCCTCTTGAATTTGTAAGTTTCTGTCTTTCAGTAAATTTAGAAAAAAAAATTGGTCTCTATTTCTTCAAATATGCTTTGAGCTCCGGTGACATCTGTGTTAGGTCTTTGGTGCAACCCTGTAGCCCGAGTCTCTTCCTTTCCTCCAGACTATGCTGTGCTTTTTCCCAACCGAGTGACATCCATTGTTGTAGCTAGGGTCACCAGCGCATCTCCTTCGGCCTGCTCACCAGCTGTTGAGTTTACCTGCTGAGGATTACATTTTGGTTTTATGGTACTTTTCAGCTCTAAAATATTCCCTGGACTCTTTCTGTCATTTACTTCTTTGCTGAGAATTTGTTGTTGTTGTTGTTATTATTATTATTATTATTATTACTTGTAAGAAGCCCATCAAAGTCACTTGGGAAGCATTCTTATGATAGCTGCCCTATAATCCTTGTCAGATAATCGTGACACCATGGCTCCTTAGCATTGGAATCTGTTGATTGCTTTCATTGTCCAAGGCTTTCCCGGCTCCTGGTAGAAGAATGAACTGTGTCAGAAGTGCAGCCATCAGGTGTCATGTTTGGAGCGGTCGGGTCTGGGTCACGTTGTTGCAGCAGGTCCTCCCGACGCTGTGTGCCCAGGAGGGTGGATGGTGCCTCCTGCTGCCAGGAAGGACTGAAGTTTGAGGTTTCAGACACCTCATCTCCGTTGACACCGAGGTGTGGCACGTGTGAACACGAGGATGGTGGGGGCTTGAGCCTTCCTGCCTGGCCTCTTCAGACCCCACCTGGCTGGCCAAGGCAGGTGTCTAACTGCTGCTTCTGATGGGCTTCCAGGGACACTGCAGAGCTGGCCCCCAAACTGCTAACTATTCAGTTGGTGTATATGGAAGCCATCCTGGAAGAGAGAAGGACAAGTGCCTCACTGCCGCAGTTGCAGGATCTCCAAGAACCTGGAGTGATCGGGGGATTCTCAGGACTCTTTAAAGGTGCACCGTCCCAGCCGCTACAGATGCTGGCTGGGCCCTGAACCAAGGAAAAGTCCTCTTTTGTACCAGGGAGTAGAGACGCAGAAGCCAGGCAAAGGCAGTTAGTGACCCTAGCAGATAACCTTGTCCTAGCCTCAAAGAAAACCCATCCTGCACATCTCAGGATGCTGGGACACTGTGGAGCTTGTTGGAACCCATTGGTCAGTTTTATTGGTGATAACACCTGACATTGCGCCTCTGAAGGAGGAGATTCCCGTGGGCCAGCAGCAGGAAGTGTCCCCTTGTCAGTGAGGAAAGCGCAAGGCCTGAGGAGAAAGCACAGGTCCGCATTCCTGAGGGGCAGCTGCTGGAGGAGCCACAGGCCTGGGAAATTTCACAGAGGGACAGGCTGGGAGCCTCCAAACCTTGGCTTCCCGCAGGTGGAGCCAGGGTCCCCCTGGAGTCTGCGTGCACTCAGGGTGGGGGTCATGAGTCTCAGGGTCTCCCAGTGGGAATGGAAGACCCTGCTCCTCAGCCTCCTGCAATCCCCCCAGTGCAGGAGCCCCGTGCTGTGGATGGGAACACGGACTCCCCGCTTGGTCCCTGTGGGGAGCCACTGGGCAAAGCCATTTTTTTCTGTGGTGTTTAGCTGGGCCATGTGATTTTAATCTACAGGTTTTCTATCAGGCTGAGCAGCCCCCTTTCCGCTGCTTAGCAAGAGGACAAGTTGCTCTGGGCAGCTTTGGAGTTGGATCTTTTAGCTCTTATTTTGGGATGAAAGAGGTAGAAGGTAATCCACAGATCCCACCACAGCGTCATTCCTGGGGCCGCAAGATTGCCGCGTGGCTTGGCTTCCCTTTCTATTTTTCAGTTTTTACATTCATTTTATATGTAGTTTCCATCAAAACTTAGGAGAAAGAGTAAAGAAATGTGCATCTAGTTCACCTTTCTGGGAATGGAAATTTCTCTGCTTTGCTTATACATGAAAATAGTGATTCTTATTAACTGAAGGTCCAGTATCAGATCAAAGGTAGCTTATGGCCTATTGTACAAACTGAAATAGTGGTCACAATAGCACTTTACATGTTTATTAATTAAGGTTGAGGATGTTAAGCACCTGCCTGGCAAGCACAAGATCCTGGGTTCAATTCCTGGTATAAAAAAACAAAAAATTGAAAATGTCTGTGTGATGTAAGTGGAAAAAATTACTTGAAGTTGCTCATGTCCAAGTATGCTGATATTGAGGGAGAAAGCCAATTGTAAGAGAGAAAACTAGAAATTTCCCAACATATTCACAATGGGAGTTTAGAAGATAGAACTAAGAGTGTTTCCCTCCCTTGATATACCATTAAGCAAGAGAGAACCTAAAACTTGCACAATTAGGAGGAATATAATTTAGTGTATTTTATTCCTAAATTTCCTCTGAGAAATGTGCACGAAGTTATTTTCCACAATATGTAACATTTTTCATGGATTAGTTTACTTATATTTGAGATTTTAAAAAACATTTTCAGGCTGGGTTTATGCAAATTTAATCTATATTCCTAAGTTTTGGCAATTCTCATGCCAGAAAAGGGCCATTACGTTAATGACAATGAGCCACAAAATTGTATTTACTGTGCTGAAGGAGTGAAGCACATTTTATTCTGAGATGAGCAAGAAAGCTGTATGGGCTCCCAGACTACCACAGATGAGTGTGAGGGGAGACAGGGATAAATATGCCAGGGCTGCAGGAGGGGAATTTGAGGGCATGGGAGGTGCAGGGCGTGCGCGTCTGGCTTGGCTGCCCCAGGTTGCAGCTCTGCCTCTCCCAGGGCTCAGCTCTTCAGCCCACCAGGCCGGGCATGAGGCTCTCACGCACAGCAGTTTTCCACAGTGCAAAGGATGTAGGTGGGGCTGGGCTCACAGGTGGTGCTGGACGCGGACACTGCGGAAGGTGGGTCGCTGGCCAGCCTGGGGTGGGGGTCGATTTTAAACTGAGCTTAGCAAGGTGACCATGGCAAGTTGTCATCTCAGATGACTTTGCATTTTGCCCTGCAAATTATGTTCTGTAGAAACTGTTTGCAGAATAGCATTGGACTTGAGCTTCTCTCTCTCTCTCTCTCTCTCTCTCTCTCTCTCTCTCTCTCTCTCTCTCTCTCCTTTTGGTACTGGAATTTGCACTCATGATCTTGGCTCACCAGGTAGGTGCTGTGTGGCTGAGCTACACCCTCAGCCTGACCTGAGCTTGTTTCTTCCCTGGACCCACAAGGTGCTTTACAACAGCAGAGGCCTTGGAGTAACGCTGTCTATGTTTGATTCGCTTTGCAAATAGCCTAGACACATCCATCATTGCTGCTTAGCCTCTATCACTTTTCTGCCTCATCTTTCCCCTCTTTTTTAAAAATAACCCTGGGCCCACTAAGGAGGGGTGACCATGGTCAGACCTCGGGGCCCCCACATCAGCCTTGCCAGGACTCCTGGGAGTTTCCTGAGGAACTCACCTGCCATCCCCGCTGTCCAGCAGACCCCGGTACGTGCTGATCTCGCCCTCCAGCCGGGCCTTGGTGTCCAGCAGCACCTCGTACTCCTGGTTCTGAAGCTCCAGGTCACCCCGGATCTCGGCCAGCTGCGCCTCCACGCTGTCGATCAGGCCCTGCATCTGGGCCAGCTCGGTGCTGTACTGGGCCTCCGTTTCTGCCATGGTACATTCCAGAGAGTCGGTCTGCAGGTGGAAGGCATTGTCAGAAGGACCCCGGGGCTGTGCCTCTTGGGCCCTCACGTGGCTTCTCAGAGCCTCAATTTTATTCTACACAAAATGAGGAAAGCAAAAGGCCTAGCTCATAAGAGACTGGGAAGGTTAATGAATTAGCATGGGTAGTGAGATTAGAACTTTTCCTGGAAAACTCTGAAACATTGTCCAAAAGCCAGCTGTCACTTCTGCCTCCACAGCCACTGCTACTTGTGACTTCTGTCTGTAGCTTACAAAGGATGGACAGCATTTGAGAGGAAGATTTGAGGCTGGGCTCTGCCAGGAAGGGGTAGCAGAGGGTGCTTAGAAAGAGAAGGGCTCTGAGCTTGAATTCCTGGGGCTCAGCTTCTGCTTTCCCTCTTAGAATTGCGGGACTGCCTCGGATCCTCAGTGCCCCTAGTCTGTGCGGTGGGTGCATAAGGTGATTCCCTTGGGAGGCGTATGCTGTGCATGGCTCCCACACGGGGAATGCTCGGCTCTGGGCCACCTGCGTGCTCTCCTGGGGCCTCCTGCAGCGCACGCTGGTGCCTGGCCAGGAAGTGTGCCTAGCCAGGAAGCGTGCATGTGATCCTGGATGCTAGATGACCTTGGGTGAGGGGCTAAGGCGCAGTAAAGGGCTGGTGGATCCTGGGACACTCTCCTATCCTTGTAGGATAAAAGCTTGAAAACTATTCTTTGCTTTAGATATAAAGGAAAACATGGAAAATTGTCCTGTTTAATTCTTAAGAGTTAAGAGTTTGCCGCAGTTAGGCCAAATTGCCTTTGGTCCAGCTTAGAGATCCCCGTCCCCCTGCTCCGCCCCCTCCCTCTGTCTCTGGAAGGTATAGCAGGCTCAGGCTCAGGCTCAGGCTGGGGAGGGAGGTAGGCACCCGTGGGACTATGCAAGTTCTGAACTCTTCACTCTTGCCTCCAACTGGGTTAACAGCATTTCATAGGAACAGATCAGGACTGGTGGTCCTTGCACGTGGGAAGTCCAGCCTGCGGCCGCTTCCAATAAAGAGTGTGGCTCGCCCCTGCAGACAAGACTGCTTTTTGCCCCACGCACCAGATTCTGCTGCGCCTGCAGCTCAATCTCCAGCTCGCTGGCCCTGCGCTTCAGCTCCAGGATCTCCGTCTGGCAGCACTGCAGCTGCTCGGCGCTGGACAGCTGCTGCTGGCTCAGCTCTTCTGCCTGCAACACAGGCCCATTAGAGAACCCATGGAGGCCCGAGCCCGGGAGCCGCCCTGGCTGTGCTTGGGGCTGACCTGGGCAGCAAACCACTCTTCGGCCTCTCTGCGGTTGTCAGCTAGCACGGTTTCATACTGACATCGCATCTCCTCCAGAGCCCTGTTGAGATCCACGGTGGGGGGCATGTCCAGCTCCACATTGAGTCGGTCTCCAAGCTGTCCATGGAGCACGCTGACCTCCTGGAGGTGGAGACAGAGGATACCATGCCACAGAGCCAGGGGACAAAACCAGAGGGGTCCCTTTTCAGTATTGGGCAGAGTGGGGAAGAGTGGGAGGGTTTTAATTCACATTGCCTGGCCGTGTCTCCTTGGCCCCCTTGGAAGTGCCTCTGTCTCCATCTATGAGACGGAAGCTATAATTGGCTCTTCTGTGCTCACTGTGGGACAGGCTTACTATGCCCATCCCGACCTGATGGGGTCCTAGCAGGTAGCAAAGTGCCAGTGACAAAGATTCGAAGAGAAAATATACTTCTTCCATCATTCAGCCTCCATCAAAATGGAATGAGCATACACTGAATATTTTATAATTCAGAAGCATTAATAGGTGCAGTCTGTTTAGCAACGTGGGTGCAAAACACTGCTCGGGCCTTTCGCCCTTTGCGGAAATGGACTTTGCTGTGTGTGGATGAGGTCTGTTTTCTAGCTAGTGGCTTAGACTCAGGGGTGGCCCTAATGGCAAGAGGAGCGAGGCTCCTTGCTGTGGCACCGGGCCTGGGGCCATGCCCTGGACAGTGCAATGGGGGGAGGCCACTCTGGGCACGGTAGGCGTGGCTAAGAGCGCCGAGAGGAGTTCCGGTCCAGGGCAACGGCCCCGCCCACATTCAGCTCACACCGTGAGTCCTAAGCGATGTCCCCCCAGCTCTGTCAGGCTTAGCATCCTCAGATGCTTGGCTTTCCACACCTTTTGGTGGTTTTGTTTGAGGCAGAGGAGATCATCCTTCAGCGACTCCACGTGCGCCTCCAGGTTGGACCTGCACAGGGTCAGCTCCCCCAGGATCCCGCGTAGGCCGCTGATGTCGTTCTCTACCAGCTGCCGCAGGGACAGCTCCGCGTCATACCTTCGCAGGGAGAGAGAGATGCTGTGCACGGGGCAGAGCAAGGGACGGGGCAAACAGGCTCCATAGAGGACGCAGTTCCTCTACATGCATCTCAAACAATGCTAGGGTGAAACATTTTTTTTCAGGACCAGGGATCAAACTCGGGACCTTGCGCTTGCCAGGCAGGCACTGAACTACAAAGCTGAACTACAAAGCTGCTAAAACATGTTCGTGTTAAAAATATTAGGTAGAAGAGCTGGGCATGGTGGCGCAGGCCTATAATCCCAGCACTTGGGAGGCTGAGGCAGGAGGATTGTTGTGAGTTCGAGACAAGCCTGAACTACAAAGTGAGCTTAAGGCCAGCTTGAACTGCATAGCGAGACCCTGTCTCAAAAAGACAAAAAAAAAAAAGAAAAAAAAAATTAGGTAGAGAATGGGGCGGGGGTGAGAACAATGGTGCGAGAGGTGCACGCAGGACTTTTAGATCGCACTTCTACTTACTTGGACCTGAAGTCGTCGGCGGCCAGCTTGCAGTTATCCAGCTGCACAGCCAGCCTGGAGTTCTCCGCCTTCGTGCACAAGATCTGGGAAGGAAGCAACTCCATGAATAGCTGCTCCTTAGGAGGACGCCCACCCATCTGCTCTGTCAGTAGCGATGCCATGAGTTACCACGTGGAAGTGTGAAGACTTGCCCAGCCTGCTTTACTTATTTATGTATAAGCAAACTATACCGGGAACCGAATTCAGGACCTTGTGCTTGCCAGGCAGGTGCTGTGCCACTGCACTATGTCCCTGGATCCTTGCTTTTCTTTGTGTGTGTGTGTGTGTGGGGCCTGGCTCAGCCTGCCCTGGGGGCTGGGTTGGCGTGGCATGTGGTGCCCGGGTCAAGCCACAGTCCCTGCGCTTGCCTAAGCTTGCCTAGGCAGGTGCTTGAGTCCGCTGAGCCATGTAGTGACACCTCCCTTCCACGCTTTTCTCATCCACACATTGCTTCATGGAGAAAAGAGCCAGTTTAGAGGCAAAGAGTAGGAATGAAGGGTTTGCTCTGGGGACTGTCTAAGCCATTTTGCAGGCCTCCCAGGCATTTGAACACTGTTAGTTTTCTCTATTATAATAGAAATGCATCAAAAAAGAAGGAAAGGAACCCTAGGAGAGGTTCAAAAGGTGCCACCCACCATCTGGGGGAAGGAGGACATAAATGTGCAGTCCCGTACACTGCTGGTGGGGCACAGTGTTACGTGCAGAAGTAGTTTTAGGTGCAGTAGAGCTTTCCTATTCTGTATGGATAAAGGGGCAGTCTGCAGGCAGTGGCTACTTGTCACTCCACAACTAGTGGCAGCACTGGGTCCTCCATGGCTCATTGTTTTCACCTCGCAGCCTCCAGCAGGAGGTCATAAGGCAGAGCAGACAGGAAGGTAAGCAGAGAGACGCCGAACCTTTTGCTGGAGCTCCTCGATGGAGTCGAAGTAGCACTGACAGTCGGGCCACATGAGCAAGGCACCTGGCTCGCACTGCCCCGCGATCTTGCCTTCGAGCTCTGCGTTGGTCTCTTCCAGGGAGCGCACTTTCTCCAGGTAGTTGGCAAGCCTGTCGTTCAGGAACTGCATCGTCTCCTTCTCGCTGCTGCTGAATGCCCCATCCTCACACCAAGCACCGTGCTCCACCACGCAGGGACTGTCGCAGCTGGCTGCCAGGTAGCATGGTGCCAGGCACCCCGGGGACAGGCGAGTCCTCGGGAGGAGGCTCAGGGCCTGGCACCCAGACACGGGGCCAGCTCTGGGAAGGTGAGTGGCTTCCGGGGCACAAGTCGAGGCAGGGTCACAACCTGGATCTCTGGCGCAGGGCTCAGAAGGGCCCCGTGCCTGCGAAGCATTGGAAGCCATCGTCTTGCAGGGGAGGCCAGACAGGCTGCAAAGCTCCTTCCGAGGGCCTCAGCTCCAAGGGCCTCCTTCCTTCTGGCACTTTTATATGGCACCCAGTGGGTATTTACAGCGGCTTTCCTTACCACCATGGGTGCTGTTGGTGTGCAAACATTTCATTAGTGCTGTTTATTTATCGAAGAAGAGTTTTATGCCTCATAAAAGGATAACCTTAGGTTACTAAATCAGGACTTGCACCATTTCCATGGGTCGGTGGGATGAAATGCTTATTTCATTGAATGATCCCTGGAAGCAAGCACGGTCTTTTGGTGAAGTAAGGAACAAAAGAGAAGATTTCTTCAATCGGTAATTAATAGCTCAACTCTTTCCAATAAGGAAAATCGGTGACCCACCGATTTTGATTCTGCGGATCGATTGCTGGTGTTGCACTTTGAAAAACAATATGGCAACTAATTAAATGACATGAATTTGTTTGTGTTACCACCATTAAAATGGTCACTCTGATTAGCAGTCTTGTAAGACTTGTTGTGGTCTCATCCATGTGTGGACATGGAAGAGGCTCAAGGTGTGATTGGGGTCTGAAGTGTGTGTGTGTAATGTTTCTCTGTGTACACACTGAAAAGTCACTGTACATAACTGATGTGTCATGCCCTGATATGTTGTGCCCCATAACAAAAATAAAAGTCGCTCATCAAGCCCTGGAGCAGTGGCCTTTGATTTTCTGAGACTTGAGCTCATGTTTCTCATGGCTCATTTTTAGGTGAGTTATAATGTTGTACCCCCCTCCCAACCCCTGTACTTCCCTCCTCCTGCTTCTCCTTCCATTCCATGCCCGGGGTCAACCCTGGGGCCCTGTGTAGGAAAAGCCCACTCCACCACTGAGCTATGCCCCAGCCCTCATTTGTAATTTCTTTCTTTCTTTCTTTTCTTTTTTTTTTTTTTTTTTTTTTTGTCTTTTTGAGACAGGGTCTCACTATACAGTTCAGGCTGGCCTTAAGCTCATTTTGTAGCTCAGGCTGGTCTCGAACTTACAACAATCCTCCTGCCTCGGCCTCCCGAGTGCTGGGATTACAGGCCTGCGCCACCATGCCCAGCTGTAATTTCTTTCTTCTTTTAATCTGTGATTGCTTTTTATGAGTTAAGCACAGTTGTTGAGTTGCAGCGCTTTAGTCTTGTGGGGCATTCTGAGTGACTGTGCTTCCCAGCAGGGGCAAGGAAGCTTGAGGGTCTTCTCCCCAGAGTTATGGCTATGAAGTCCTCTGTTTAATGATGGTTAAAACTACTGGAACTTGGAAAATGAAGTTCTGTAATGTGGGTTCCAAACCAGCAATTTGGTCTGACAGGCTTGTACTGCAGTGTTGGGCTGATGGAGGTGTGGGGTGGGATTTCCATGGAATCTTTCTTGAATCGTACTTCTACTTCAAAATACGATGAATTCCACTTTGTTTGGCTTTAATTGTGGTATGAATTTCATTTTCAAAAGTACTGAAAGACACAGAAAAAGTTGTCTCTAGAGTGTTATAGGGAAAAAGCCCCATTACACTGACAAAGTTAGAAATTTTGTGATCCAAAATCAACTTAAGAATGTCCCTACCTTGAGCCCTACTTCCTTAGTGCCCGCCGGTGGAAGCAGAGAAGAAAAGCTGGAAGAGCGTGTTCAGGGGGGTTAATGTGGTCGCTTAGAATTGATTGCTCCTCGGCAGAGCTGGGTTTGGATTTAGTGATTCTCTTCACACTGTAATAGTTGTGCTAAAAGTTCTCAGCGGCCTAGCTGTCTGTCTGGACATTTTCCTGCACAGGAAAAGAACTTGGGACTCAATAATGCACTTGAAAAGTGGAAATTTCTGAGAGGAAATTACCATCTCCTAGTAAACCTAGTGAGTTAAAAGAAAAATACATTTGAGGAGAACCTGTATCTTGGTTTTCTTATTGTAAGTGCTAGGTAATTAAAATGTGCTACTTTTTTCTATTTTTTTGTTGCAGGGTCTCACTATGCACACAGCCCACATTCATAGTGATCTTCCTGCTTTTTGCCTCTCATGTGCTGGGATTACAGGCGCGCGCCACCACGCCCGGATTGCATCGCCGGCTCAGCACACCCGAAGGCGGGGCTGGCGTGGTTTGGGGAACCAAGGATCGAACACAGGTAAAATGTGCTATTATGTAACATTTTATTATTTTTTTAAAGTAACCAGGGAGTAAAACGAGAAACAGTTTCTCTTTCCTTGAGCTAATTTCTAATTGGGGAACTTTGACTGCTTGCTGGTTCCTGTGCCGGCTGGGACTTTGCATTTTGGTCTTGATTAACCAGGAGGGCTGAGAGGCGACTGACAGCTGCAGCCTCCTCTCCCACCATTGGACCCAGGGAGGACGCATGCGTATGGCACACCATCCTCAGGGGGAGGGAGATGCTGGGAACAGAGGAAGACAGGGACACTGAATGATCTTGGCTAATTCCAGGGCTGTCCCATGGTGGGATATCTTTCAGCACATCTAAATTACAGGTCTCTTTTGGACACCCTCCGAAGAAGAAGCCCAGATTCCTCACCTTGACCAACAGGACCCTCTTCAATGCAGGGCTGATTTCTGTCTCCCAGACCCAAGCTCCAGCCACTCCTCTGACTCCCTAGGTGCCATCCCCCGCCTGATGAACTCGGGTGACAAAGTCAACACAGATGTCACTCAGCTGTCTCAGGTGGAGACAGGGCCCTTCCTGGAGACCCTGCACAGGGCCCCTAGCTGTCTAGCAGTGGTCATGTACTTTTCTTTTTTTTTTTTTTTTATTTATGTATTTGATATAGGGTCTTACTACACAGCTCGGACTCACAGTGATCCTCCAGCTTTCAACCTTCCCAGAGATGGGATGACAGGCGTGTGCCACCATGCTGGACTCAGTCATCAGCTCATCATGTCCCGGGGGCAGGGCCAGCATGGCATGTGGGACCAAGGTTCAATCCCTGCCAAAGCAGGCACTCAGTCTGCTGAGCTATCTTGCTGGTCTGAACTCTATGCATTTTTATGTGTGCTGGTCATGTTTTATCAGTCTTATTTTTACACCTGCCTTATTTAAGACACACACGCTGCCCGTATCTGCCCGTCCTCTGCACGCGGGGCATGTGCACAGTAGGCCCTTAAAAGTGGGGGCTAAGCCAGGCATGGTGGCGCATGCCTGTAATCCCAGCACTCGGGAGGCTGAGGCAGGAGGATTGTTGTGAGTTCGAGACCAGCCTGAGCTACAAAGTGAGCTTAAGGCCAGCCTGAACTGCATAGTGAGACCCTGTCTCAAAAAGACAAAAAAAAAAAAAAAAAAAAAAAAAAAAAAAAAAAAGTGGGGGCTAAAAGTGCATCCACCGAGGTCGATAGGGAGTTCTCTTTTGATGCACAATTATTTACAAACCATATTAACACTAAAGGAGACAAAAAAATTTGTGGAAGACAGAAGACTGCTTTGCTAGTGAATATATTTATATTCCATATCCAACATTGTCAGTGCTTACCGGCTGTAATTTCTTCAACGAATCTTGCAACTCCTTTGAGGAAAGCAATACCTGCCTTTTCTACTATATATATATATATATATATATATATATATATATATATATATATATATATATATGCCTGTCAAACAATCAACAGTACAGATATAGTTCACCTAATAAGTAGCACAATTTCATGGCTCTGCAGCATCTTCAGTTGATGCATCTTGGTCCCCATTGAGTCTACAACTGTCCAATGGGTGTGCTTTTCCTTCATATCTTAGAGTGATAGCATTTATGTAAGATTAAGTGCAGCTCCACAGTCGTCTCTACAGTCAAGAGGCCCCAAATCTCCACAGTTCTGGAATGTGCGCTCTCTGTCTGTCTGTCTCTTTCTCTCTCTCTGTCCTTCTCTCTCTCTCTCAATGTTCTCTTATGCCTCTGCTGTTAGTACTCAGCTTCCAAAGAGAAAAAGCATACTGACTCCTATTGCCATAGATTGGCTTTCTTGATGTTTGAATTTTATGCGTGTAAGTACACTGTAGGCATGCTTTGTGTTTGGTTTCTGTCACTCAGGACTGTGTTAATGCATCTATATTGCTGAGGAATATTCCCTGGGACCCTCAAGCTGTCTATTTTCTTTTGCATGAATATTTCTTTTTTTTTTTTCTTTTGTTTAGGGGGGCTGGCTCAGCCTTCCCTGAGGGTGGGGTTGTCATGGCATATGGTCCTGGGAATTGAACTGTGGTCCCCTACACCTGCCTAAGCTTACCTAAGCAGGTGCTTTGGACTGCTGAGCTATCTTGCTGGCCTTTGTGTGGATATTTTGATTATTTCTTGTTTGAGGCTGAATAATACTTGTGATATTTCTCTTGGCTTAATTATCAAGGCATACAATTGCTGAGTCCATGAATGAGCATATATTTTACAAAGCATAGAATTAGCAGTGATGAGTCATTGAACAGGGGATATTTTACAAGAAACTACCTGGCCTTTTGCCCCAGCCTGCTATAAATTTACATTTCCCTAATGACTCATGATGTATAGCCCCTTTCCATGCCTTTTTGGTATATTCTTCAATGAATCAACTATCCCATCTTTGGCCTGTAACTCTGTACTTTGCCACACGTCCTTTGTTGGATATGTGCATTTTGAACATTTTCTCCTTGTGAGTTGTCTGCCTTTTATTTTCTTAGTCATGCTTTTGATGGATGGTCATAGCTTGTACAGTTTCTGTTTACAATTTCTCTCAGGTACTTTGCATTCCTCAAAGAAATATTTGCGTATCACAAGACGACTTTTCAGTTTATGACTCACTTTCTTAATTCTTCTGTTAGCTTTATAATTTTAGCTTTTGTGCTTAGGCTTATGAAATGTCTTTAATTTTTATGGATGATGTCTACAATCAAAGTAGAAAGGCATACATGCCATTCCGTTGATCCAGCATAATTTATTGGAAAGATTATGTCCTCACTGATTGGAGTGACATCTTCATCAAAAATGTGTGGACTGAGCCTGTTCAGGGTTATTTTTTTTCTCTTTAGGCTTTAGCTTGGGTTACTTTGATGCAGTGACCTCATTCTTGATTGACAGTGTGCAATGTTCTATTAATCCCACCTTTGAATTCTTTATTATTATTATTATTATTATTATTTTTTTTTTTTTTTTTGCAGAACTGGGGATTGAATTCAGCCCTTATGCTTGCCAGGCAAGTGCTTATTCTACTGAGCCATCTCCCCGGCCCCTTGAATTCTTCATTTTGGCTATTACTTTATTTCTAGAATTTTTCACTTATTTTTTCTCATTTAATTTGAATAATTTATATTTTGACTTATCAAATTAAATTGTACTTTTTTGACACAGTCTCTTATTTTAATCTTTCTTCTTTTGACTCTACTCAACTTTTCCTTTAAGTCCTTGAAACTATTTGTAAGAATTGTTTTATTGTCTATGCATACCTGGAAGTATTTTTATTGCCTGTGCTTCTCTTAATTTTGCTTTGATGTTGGGTTGGGTAGTATTCTTTTGTTTCTTCCCATGTCTGAATTTTTGTATATCTATGCTGCTCATCGTGGAGCTAGGTTTTGGAATCCTCGCTAGCACTGTAGGGTGTTGATCTCGGCTTGTCCCAACAGGAAGCTGAATCACGGGCAGACCCTTTTGATCCTCTCTGCTGGGTTTCAGGCTTGGTTAGAGTGGGCAGAACTTAGCAAGCTCTGTGCTCCGGGTTATGGTCTCTCTTCTCTGGTGGGCCCCTTCTGGAACATGGCTTGAGCGCCTAAGGTACTCGGGAACCTTTCCCACTCTGGGGGGCAGGGACTTCATGTTGTGCAGAAGCAAACACCCTGGGGGCTCCGCTGTGTCTCAGATGGAGTGTCACACCTTGACCCCCCAGTCCCCGGCCAGCCCTGGCAAGCCCTGAGACCTTTCCAGGGGTACCTGCACCTATGGGCACCCAGCTCCTTCTTCTCCAGGACAGCTGTGCAGGTCACCTTTCAGCACGCTCAGTCCCCTACCGACCTCCCCAAACCTACAGCAGAACCGGTGCATTCCCTGCCCCTCCCCAGCCTCCCTGCCAGTAGGCGGCACCCACTGGCCCAGCTCTCCTTTGGTTTGTCTTTGACAATTTGGCTTCTTCACTCCTTTGGCTCAATGTTTGCAACTTTTCCGCCCCTGTGCTGACGTGGCTGGGCTAACACTTCTCCTAAGTTTTATTTTAAGAGAGCAGCTGGGTTTCAGTAAATAAGTATACAGACGATGAAAGAACAAAGGCTCACTGCGGTTGTATCTGCCTTGCCTGCTCGACAGTTACTTGCTAGTTATTTTGAGCAGGAACAACTAAGCACCAGATATATAGCAGGTATCTGACAAATGTTAGTGGATTGTCACTTTTTTCACTGCTAATCACATCACTGGATTAGTAGACATGGCTGATCGTGTTCGGCGTTCAGTCATGGTGGTATTTCCCAGGCTGCCTTCACCCGTGCCAACTTTGGGAGGTCGAGTCATGGGAGATGGGCCTCCACGTGTGCTGGTACACAGGGTTGCCTCAGAGGCCGGGCCATTTAGTTTTCTTAAAACAACAAGAACAACAAAAGCAAGGACTATTTCTGTGCTGGTAGCACTTTCAAATTTACCCATATTCTCAAGTTTTTCTTCATGTGCCAGCACTGGTAGTTAAGAAATAATGAATCCGCAGAAACCAACCAAGGCAATTATAGACATTCATGCTGTGCCAGAGACATACAGTTTATTGGGGCGGACAGGAGGAAGTTCCTGAGTTTAGAGAAAGACCCCACCCAAGACTGGAAACTGAATTCCCAAGCACCCAGAGAGAGAGAGAGACAGAGAGAGAGAAATCCTTTAAGGTGAGGGCATCAAGCAGCTTTGGAAAGCCCCTGGATTTCCTCCTAGTTAAGCCAGGGTTTGACTACATGGTCACTGCAAGTGTCTGGTTCCATTTTTGTTGGGGGCGTGGGTAATTTCAGCGATTCTGCCACCCATGTTTCAGCCTCTAATGCAGAGGAAACCAGCTGCAGTGCTGTGGCAGGTGAGTGCTAGAGCTCCTGGGTTGGCTCTTTCTGAGAGGCGCCCTGCACAGAGCCCGCAGGATCAGCAGCATCTTGGGGTGCAGGGGTCGCAGCCGCGCTGGGTGAAGGTGGTGAGGTTGATGGTCACCAGGTCCGGCGTTGGCTGGCGGGAGTTCAGCAGGAAGCAGGTGGGCACACAGGGCTGAGGAATATGACAGGGTGGGGGACAGTTGTCGCAGCAGGTGGGCTCCAGCTGCCAGACGGTGTGTGGGCAGGTGCTG
>PVKA01022645.1:0-36812 GCA_004027165.1 Ctenomys sociabilis | reverse complement strand
ATTAAAACAGAAACACTCAATCTCCTGGAAGAGAAAGTAGGAGGAACTCTTGAAGACATAGGGGTAGGTAAAGAGTTCATGAACAAACATATATTCGCACGGGAAGCTCTTGAAAGAATCAACAAATGGGATCAACTCTTCTTAAAGAGCTTCTGCATGTCAAAAGAAATTGTCAACAGAGTGAAAAGACAACCCACAACTTTGAAAAAATCCTAACTAATAAGAAATCAGACAGAGGACTACTGTCTAGAATATATAAAGAACTAAGCTATAACAGGGCCTTCAAATTTAAAGACCCAATTCAGAATGGGCATCTGAGATGAATACACACTTCTCAGAGGACGAAATTAAAGAAGTGAATAAATATATGAAAAAATGCTCCACATCACTAGCCATTCGTGAAATGCAAATAAAAACAACACTGAAATACCATCTCACTCCAGAAAGAATGACTATCATAAGGAAATCAACCAACAACAAATGTTGGAGAGGTTGTGGGGGAAAAGGGAACACTTCTCCACTGCTGGTGGGAATGTAGACTAGTACAACCATTGTGGAGGTCGGTGTGGAGACTCGTCAAAAGAGTAGGACTAGAAATACCATTCAAGCTGGCTATCCTCCTACTGGGAATTTTCCCAAAGGATCTGGATACATTGTATCATAGAGATATATGTGTACCTATGTTTATAACAGTGCAATGTGTGATAGCAAAATCTTGGAAAAAACCAAGATGTCCATCACATGAGGAATGGTTGAAAAAGAAGTGGTATTTCTATATAATGGAGTATTACTCAGCTATTAAGAATGATAAGTTTGAAGCATTTATACTGAAGTGGATGCCACTTGAACATATACTCATAAGTGAAATAAACCAGACACACATGTGTAAATATCGTATAGTCTCCCTAGTATAACAAGTGAAAAGCAGAAATACAAAAGGAAACATACAACAAGTAAAATCAATTGAGTCAGATAAGGCAAGGTGAATGGCATATGCTGCAGGATACTAATCAGCTTTTCTTCTGGATGGTTAACAACCTAAGATCCCAAGTCAGAGTTGGAGAAATAGAAGAGCCACAAGGCCAGCCAACAATTTTGGCCCTAGCCTTTCAAGGTCAGCAAAGACTCAGGACATAGGAGAACCTGTACTGCAACATCATGAAACTCAGTTGAGCTCCAAATTTTCTGAACAAGGAGATTACAGAGCCACAAAGGAAAGAGATTGAAGTTCTATAGTGTGCCTGGGGAGAGTCACATGGAGAGAAAACTTTCTCTCATGCTCTCACAGAGAGCAAACTGGTCAAGCATTGGCCATGACTCATCCACAGATGACACAGACAAAGGAACTACAGAATAATGTACAGGACTACAAGATAAACCCTGAGAGGACTTCACTGACCACATAGGAAATATAAAGTTCATGTGTTGGTATATAAGTCTTGCTCTGACTAAGTCTTAACCATCCAGCAGAAAAGTTTAAAAATGAAGTATACATCGTGGGGCCATAATTTAATGCTGAGCTGTAAATGGCTATGGTTGACAATTTCTTTGAATAACTCACTATTGTTGTAGAATGCTGGACTGTGCTGGATTGTGGTGTCGAGTTCAAGCACCTAAGTTAGTTGAATGTCAATGGAGTGCCCACCTTTGACAGGTGTAGACAAAGGAAGGGGTGTAGAAAGAAAAAATCATGGTATGTGTATAGACAGTACAGTTGGGATAGATAACGCTGAGCTTCTACATAATCCTATGAGAGGCAAGATCTGCACTAATGGTGGTTGGACAGGATATTATGTCAGCTTCTAGTACTACGGTCTTCCACTAGGAAGATAATTATTGAATTTTTGGATATAATTCAGGTATAAAAAATACGATAAGTAAGCAGCTACACTCTTAATTCACTGATAAGAGATATCTGCTAAAATAATGTCTGTAAATATAATATCATGCATGCACCTTGTACAATACCAAAACATTATGAAAACAGTTTGCAATGTATTAATTTGTCGAATCTGTATTGTTAAGGTGTCTTGAAACTGTCTGATTGACATTTGTAGTTCAATAAATTAAAATAAAATAAAAGATTTCAACATTTTGTCTGTAGCCTTTCAAGGTCAGCGAAGACTGGATTTTCCTAGACACTCATTTTTCTGCCCCTCATAGAAACCATAAGATTTTGGAATACACTTAGGACATAGGAGAACTTGTACTGCAACATCATGAAACTCAGTTGAGCTCCAAATTTTCTGAACAAAGAGATTATGGAGCCACAGAAGAAAGAGATCAAAGTTCTATAGTGTGCCTGGGGTGACTCGCATGGAGAGAAAACTTACTCTCAGGCTCTCACAGAGAGTAAACTGGTCAAGCATTGGCTGTGACTCATCCACATGGATTACACAAAGGATCTACAGAATAAGGTACAGGGCTACAAGATAAACCCTTAGGGGACTTCACTGACCTCATAAGAAACAAAAAGTGCATGTGTTGGTATATAGGTCTTGCTCTATCTAAGTTTTAACCGTGCAGCACAAAAGTATAAAAATGAGTTATACGCCGTGGGGCCATAATAATAAGTTGAGCTGTAAATGGCTATGGTCGACAACTTCTTCAGAAAACTCACTATTGTTGTAGAATGCTGGACTGTGTTGGATTGTGTCATCGAGTTCAGGCACCTAAATTAGTTGAATGACAATGGAGTGCCCATCTCTGACAGGTGTGGACAAAGGAAGGGGTATAGAAAGGAAGAATCATGATGTGTGTGTATGGACAGTACAGTTGGGATAGATAACGCCGTGCTTCTACATAATTCTATAAGAGGCAAGATTTGCACTAATGGTGGTTGGACAGGATATTATGTCAGCTTCTAGTACTATGGAGAACCACTAGGAAAATAACAAGGTAGAAAGTATTAATTATTGATTCTTTGATGTAATTCAGGTATAAAAAATAAGATACGTAAACAGCTACACTCTCTTATTTTACTGATAAGAGACATCTGCTATAATAATGTCTGTAAGTATAATATCATATATGCCCCTTGTACGATACCAAAACATTATGAAAACAGTTTGCAATGTATTAATTTATCAAGTCCATCTTGTTAAGTTAGCATAAAACTGTCTCGTTGATATTTGTACTTCAATAAAATAAAAATTAAAAAAAAATAAAAACAGGGAAAAAGTCAATAATGAAAAAAAAGATTCCAGCTGTTTCCAAACATGGCTACAGTTTTCCTAAATCTTTTCACATACCTTAGACTTTTTTTCTTCCACAGTAGAAATCATCCTAGCCTATTATATCTCTCCAGTATTTATAATTCAAGGAATAACTATTTAAGTGTCCTTGGAAGAATCATTTTGATTCTCATAAACAGTTTCTTCACCCATAATATGATATGGAGAAGAGAACGGTTGAATTATTTCAACTATTTTTAAGCTCCAGCTTTATATTAGCAAATCTCTATTTGTAGTTTATATTTGAAAGCATGAGTCCAGAGGAAGATATGTTTAGGATATAATACTAGCTCTACCATTCACTACCTACTAGCCCTTAGAGTTTCCTTAATCCGCCTAAACCTGCTTCCTTTAGATACCATCATTTCAAAACAAATACCATTTCAAAACAAAATTATTCTGAGTTAGATGAGATGATTTGTTTATTGTTTGTCAGAACATATTTGCAGTACATAATGATTACACCTTTCGTGGGGTGTTGATACATGCACATAACACATCAGAATTCTCTTTCATCCTTTCTTCCTCTCTGATGTCTTCTTCCTTCCATCTCTTCATCATTTTTCCTTCTATGAAAGATCTATGTAAAGGAGATAATTTATATAAAACAATTAACATAAACCTGATCCATAATCAGTATTTAATAGTTGTTAGCTAGGATCAGAGAGATGATTCAGTAGAATAAGCGCTTCCCTGGCAAGCGCAAGGGCCTGAGTTAAATCCCCAGTTCTGCCACAAAAGAAAGTTATTAGTTTTTATATGTTCTTATAATTATGAACTACAGCTGCGCTACTGGATTTTCCTAGACACTCATTTTTCTGCCCCTCATAGAAACCATAAGATTTTGGAATACACTTGAAAGGACAATCCACCTCATGGTGTTTTCTCATCTATTTCTCAGAAAAGGGCAGCATTTCTCCTTATGTACCTTACTTTAGTGATACATCTCATTTTTCTGCCCCTCATAGAAACCATAAGATTTTGGAATACACTTGAAAGGACAATCCACCTCATGGTGTTTTCTCATCTATTTCTCAGAAAAGGGCAGCATTTCTCCTTATGTACCTTACTTTAGTGATACATCTCTTTGTTTTACTTTGGAAATCAAAAAGCTTAGAGATGATCTTAAGATTTGAAGAAAAAATCTGTATGACACAAATAATTACTTATGTTTGTTAATTTAGATCTAACATTGTAAGGAGGCTTCCATTTCTCACTGGCTCTGTCTGTGTTAATATTATTTGTAGCCATTTTTTAAAAGCCCCAGACTATTATCCCCAGCATGTAGATGAATAGGCATTCAGTTATTTAGTCTGATGCTTATGCAAATGCTTTGTCTGCCTCTGTACAGAGTGGTCAGAAGGCCAGGTGGTGAGGGAGTTTGCTTTTATGATAATTTGGATGACTCTGTAGGTCTTTTGAGCCCTCAAATCTGATTTTCAAATAGAAGAATTAAATTCATAAATTACCCCAAATCTAGTGAAATAATTTGCTCTTTGCCTTCTCTCCTTGTTCTTTATAAAATGACATGTTTGTAATAAGGCAATGACTAACCAATACCCTGAATCCCACAATGGGTTCCTTTCCCTGAAGTCCTATCACCAACTGACTGAAATGATTTACAACGCCAGTTCCACTCAGGTGAACCATGGATCCAAGCATTATTCTACTCTGGCTTGCAACAAAGGTATGAATATATCAGATTTATTGAACAACCTTTACTACATCTGCCTTCAATTAAGAAAAAATATTGTGACTGGCAGTATGCTTTCAGCATTCTCAATTAATGATGTCTCCTAACAGGTTCATATGGTCCTTTCACTAATGAATTTGAAGTTTGGAAACAGACCCACATTTTGAGGCTGGACATCCTACATCCTGCCTACAGGTTCTCATTAATGCACGAGTAAAGTGATTAACTTTTGAAATTGAAATGTCCCTGCCATGCACCATTTCATCTACCAGCAACCCTTGCCCTAGCTCCTTTAAGTATAGCTTGACTCCATTTTTTATGGTGCTCCTTATCACCATTGCAATCCATCTCATTCACATCTCTTTACTGGACTCTCTTTGAAGTTTCTAATCTGGCATCCCAGCTTCTCTTACTTTTCTTATATTTCAATGCCCATGCAGAATTGAAACAAATGAGATTATACTCTTCCCTCAATTAAAGTTAATAATCTTTGCCTTCCCACACCTGAAGCTTCTTACCATGGGTCCTGAGTCACTGCATGACCTGGCCTGCCCACATCTCAGATCTCATTTCTGCCATCACTCTACTCCCATTCCACCAGCCTCTTTGCTGTACTTTCAAAACTATGGTCTTTCTCATCAGTGTATTTCTAAACTCTTTGGTCAGTTTGCATAGAATACTCTTTCTCTGATTTCTATGTGATTGCTTTTCTTTCTCTCTCATATTTTTCTGTATAAATGTTACTCCATATTATCCCTGTATTAGTATTTTTCTTATAAATCTGTTTCTACAGCACTTGTCACAACTTAGAATTATCTGTTGAATACTTTCTGCCTGTCCCACCAAGTGTTTATCAGGACAAAAATCATGCATCTTTCTTCCCAGTTATGTCTCTATCATATAGTTTTATGTATTTTTTAAGAGTAGAAAAATTTATTGGAGAAAAGGAATGGAATATGGGAATAGCTCCTAAGAGACAGGAGGAGTCTGGAATGGTTGCCCTGCCATAGAGTTTTAACAAGCAGATTTCTAAGATGACCCCAAAGATTTCTCCCTTCACCCTTCATGATGTAGACCATATGTAGCTCTCCTTCCTTTGAATGTAGACAAGAGGGGCCGGGGAGGTGGCTCAGTGCTTCCCTGGCAAGCACAAGGGTCTGAGTTCAATCTCTGTTTCTGCCAAAAAAAAAAAAAAATCAATCCCTGAACATAGATCAGATTTGTGAGTAAAGCAGGGTTTTACTCCTGTTGTAAAGTTACATTATATGATAAAGATAACATTCTAAAGATATGATTAAAGTCCCTACTCAACAGACTTTGAGCTCATCGAAGAGAAGCTTCATCTTGGGTCTAATGATTTAGTCTTATAAGTCTTAAGCACCAGCAGATGCCTGCCCAGAGTCTTGTGAGAGTAGTAGGCTATATAAAGAGCTCCAAGGATACACACCAAAGACCAGGTAAGACTGTATGAGCTTATCCCTAGATCTCAGCCTAATGAGACACTGATCCAACAACCCACTGAACACATGCTTGCCTTCCTTGTTCATAGAAATTGTGGCATAGAATATGTGCGTTGTTTCAGCCATTTAGTTTGGTATGATTTATTACACAACCATAGGTAGCAGACATAAATATCAAAGTGCCTGACATATGCTAAGCCCACATAAATGTGACTGAACTCATGATTAACTGATACTATTTTTCTATGTATTCCCAGATATAAATTATGTGTTTAGATATGAAGTAGAAAGGCAACATGAAGGAAGGAAGTACTTAATTGGGAGAATGAAAAAGGAAAAAGAGAAACTGAATGTGACAGATGCTTCACAATTGCTTCAAGAATGAGCTTTACCCTCACATCACAGGAAATCCAACTAGTCTGGACTCAAAATTCAGGAATTATTTGCTCAAAATTCAGGAATTATTTGGAGAAGAAAACGTTGGAGAAATAGGCATGAAATGATTGGGTCAGTTCACTGTAAATTAAAAAAGGTTGCATTTTTCAAAAATTCAACAAGAATCCTAATCAAAAGTAGTAAAATGCAAATTTTGTTCCTGATACCTCCAGAAACTTAAACAAAGCAGAGACTTTTGCTCACATAACCCTCAGTACAGTTTGAAGCCTTCAAGTCAATGCATAAAAAGCCTTAGAGGGCCTTTGTTTGTTAGTTTTCTTTTGTTGCTCTTTCCCAAAGGAATTTAAACCTATTATGCACACCTTAATTACAGCAGTGAGCATTACCTCCTAAAATTCATCAAGCTGCTCACAGAGGCCTCAAAGGGCCTGAGCCTTCGTGAGGATAAAGAGAACTGCAGTAAGGTTGAGAGACATTGATTTCCTTTGCAACTCCTGGTCTGGGAGATCGGTGACAAGTCCCCTCCATTCTAGATCCCTGGAGCTGTAAAAGGGGAATCATAATTGAAGTTGTTTATCACCCTTCTGGAATCAGTGTGAGGATCATATGAACAGAGTTAAGTGTAGGAAGACATGCAGATGTGCTGCTTAATAAAGGCTGGTCACACTGATGAGTCAGTGTAACGTTCACTGGAAAGGATCTTGTCTCTTTTTATCTTTGTTCAACAATCAGGCAAGGAGTCTGGATCTAAGAAATAATCAATCTTCCTAGGCTACTGCTGAAGGACTTATTCCATCAGTGTGCCCAGGAGATAGTGCATCAGCAAAGTGCAGAAGAACATCAGAATTCAT
This sequence comes from Ctenomys sociabilis, assembly GCA_004027165.1. Classification (NCBI taxonomy): domain Eukaryota; kingdom Metazoa; phylum Chordata; class Mammalia; order Rodentia; family Ctenomyidae; genus Ctenomys; species Ctenomys sociabilis. Next base: position 29,179 of record PVKA01022645.1, on the reverse strand, counting down.
AGGTTGTATTCTAGTTCTATTGCTGATGTGAATTTTATCTTACTATTTGTGCAAGGGAAATATATAATATTAGAAGAACTTTCTATCTGGCTGTAGAAATTAGAGGTATGGTAGCAAATGAAATAAATCCCTATGTTTGTGGAAGTTACAATGTTCGGTTTTTTTTTTAAAGATAACACTTACCTATCATATGCTTTCCTGACTTCAACCCACTTACAAGTATTTCCAAGGCTTTGAATCATCCCACATTGTTGATAACTCTTTTGTGAAGTCTTCACTCGGTTTCCCAGATCAAGTTGTGTGCACAGTATCTGGACACTTCCACTGGGGAGGAGACTCACCAGGAGCTGTCTTGTGTAATATACTTCTCTACTTTGTAAAGCTGGAAGACAAACACAGCACTTGATCTTCTTGATCAAAGCACTGCAAATACCTGTTCTGACATCAATGAATTCTCATCAATCTTGATTGCTCTTTGCCTTGTTTTTTGAAGATGTGATGCTGTATACAATTTATTTTTTTTACAAAATATGAGGTTTATGGATGCCTTTATTTACAAAACTAAATCATAAGATATGGAAGATCACTGTTATAATCCTATTACTGTAATCCAAATCATTCTTAAATGTGAGATGAAGAGTTAGAACTGCCATTTGGGAGCTACTAACCATTCATGGTCTGAGATTAGCAATAATAATTTATAATTAATATGATTCTTATTGATGATTTGGATTGTATAAGCCAACAAATAAGCAAACATAAAGAATAAGCAAACATAGAGAAGCAAACAATGATTCTTCTAAGATGTTTTTAAAATATTTTAGTGCATGTCATATAAATTCTGTATTCATATCTATGCCTATGTGCATTGCTATAGAGACTCCTTCTCTTTGAATTGACTGCCCATTGCTCAATATTGTTAACAGGTTGGTTAATGGTGTTACAGGATTTTTGTGTACATTTATAATCAGACTGTAATATGAAATGATTCTTTAAAACTTCAGCCTATTGTACACAGAGCAGATATAGTTTTCTACCATATAGATGCACTATGATTTCTGTAGCTAATTGAGACAATTAAATGCCACTTTTGTTAAACAGTGTTGCAATGGCCATTACCATGTATGCAGCTTTGTACATAGTGCGACTGGCTTTTGTGATGAAAAATTTCTTAAAAGGTAACCTCATCTCAATCTGATTTAAGCTATTTATGACAAACCTACTGCCAACATCCTATTAAAGGGGGAAAACTGAAAGTTTCCCATCTTAAATCAGGAACAGGCCCAGAGAGAAAGTAGAGGTTTTAGTGCCTGCCTGGCAAGTACAAGGACCCAGGGCTTGATCCCAGTACTGCATGCTGCAGCAGTCCCCAAGCTCACCAGCCCACTGCCTGTAATCCCAGTGCTGGTGAGGCTGAGACAAGAGGATCACTATGTGTTTGAGCTTTGTAGCAAGAACCTGTACCAAATGCATAAAATTAAATAATAATAATAATAAAAGTAAAATCAGGAATAAGAAAAGGTTATTCATTATTATTGTTTTTTAACCTAGTATTTAAAACCTTATCCAGAGCAATCAGATAAGCAAAAGAAATAAGAGCAAGAGGTATATGAAAAGAAGTACTATTGCAGACAACATGATACTCTACAGAGAAAATCTCAAAATATTCCACCAAAAAGGGGCCAGGGAGATGACTCAGTGGAATAAGTGCTTCCCTGGTAAGTGTAAGGGCCTGACTTCAATCCCCGGTTCCACCAAAAAAAAAAACATTCTGACCCGACCAGCGGGTCAGTCAACTCAGGTCGCCTGGGGGAGGAATGGGGACTGACAAAGACATGGAACAGGGACGCGAGAAATGGAGACAAGACAGGATTCTGATCAAGTCTCGTTTATTCAAGGAAGTGAGGCAGCTTATATAGCAGAGGGGAGGGAAGTCAACGTCATCAATGAGGTAGATATATTAGGGTAATGTTATAGGCTAATAACATTCATGTGATCAACCAAAGGAGCTTGTCACAGGAAGTCTAATTAAAAGAACAAAGGCAGGAAGCCATAATGCAGCAATTTACAGGAAGTGTAACTTATATCCTTAAAAGGAATGTGAAGGAAGGCTTCCGGATTATGGTGCCCTCCACAATATTCCACCAAAAAATTCATAGAATTAATAGTCAAATTTAGTGGCATGCCAGGTTATAAAATCAACACATGAAAATAGGTATTACTGTACAGCAGTAATGAATTCACCTTGAAATAAATTAAGAAAACATTTTCTTTCACAAAAACATCAAGAAAAATTAAGTATGTATGAATTAACCTAATCAAGGAAATTAAATACCTCTAGCAACAAAAACTATAGTCCTATGAAGAAGGAGATTGAAGAAGACATCAAAAAATAGAAAAATATCACCTGTTCCTGGAAAGACAGAAAAATACATATTCAAAGTGGACATATTATCAAAACTACAATATAGATTTAATGCAAGCCCCGTCAAAACACCAACAGTATTCTTCACAGAACTATAAAAAACAATCCTATAATTCGTTTGAAAACAGAAGAGGACCAGTATACCAAGAGCAATCGTGGACAACAAGACCAAGGCATGTAGCATCACAATTCCAGACTTTAACTTATATGACAAACTACAGCATATTTGCTTATGCATATGAAGAACATTGAATCCAGATCACTATCTCTCACTATTAAATTAAATCAAACTATATAGAAGGTCTAAGCTATTCCTCAGACAAAGGACTAATATCTAGAATACATAACTCATTAGAAAAATTTTACTCAGAATGTTTGTCAGTATATCATATTACTTCAATAGTTGGATAAAAGAACAAACTGTGAAAAAGTAGATCCCAAAAATAAAAGACCCACTGAAAAACTGGGCAACTGAAATGAATAGACAATTCTCAAAAGAAGAAGAATTAGTCAATAAATACATATAAAAGTGTTCAACATCTCTGGCAAGTAGGAAAATGTAAATTTAAACAATACTAAAAGCTCATTTACTAGAGGAAAAATGGCTAACAATAAGAAACTAAAAAAAAAAACACCAAATAGCCTGAAACTATAGGGAAAATAGATTCTTCTACATGGCTGATAATGTAACTTTTTATAATCATTGTGAAAACCCATATGGAGATCTCTCAAATAACTAAAAATTGAAATTCCATTCAACCTAGCTATTCCACTATCTTTCCCGAAGAGTTAAAGACATTATATTGCATAATAATGGAGACTCATGTTTATAGCAGCATAATTCATAAAAGACAAATCCTAGAAGCTGCATATGTATGCATAAAAAGATAAGGGATAATGAAAATATGATATTGACACACAATGAAATACTTTTTCTCCCTAAAAAAAAAAACACAGAAAAACTTCAGTTATTTGTAGAAAAGTGGACACAATGTCAGAACATAATAGTAAGTGAAATAAAACAGACACAATATAAATATTGCATAGTTTCTCTTATGTGAGAAGCCCAAAATAAAGAAAAAATGAACAAAAAGTGCATAATACAAAATTGGGAGATAGATCTTCTGCAAAAAGGAAAAAACAAGGTGAAGGGAGGTTGGAAGGGAAAAAAGAAAAAGATAAAAAAATAATTAATATGTGCTGCATACAAAGACACCAATTCTCCACAGGAAATAGAGTCATTTGTACCACAAGCAAATACTAAAACTAAAAAGTTGAAAAATATGTAATTTGGCAATGTCCCAACTCAAAATGGACCTTCTCTTTGGACCTATGGTGGCCATATGGTGGCTATTTTTAACAGATCACTATCTCCTCAGTATATTCCATTGGCCTTTTCCTGCAACCTTAATTTGCTATTTCATAATAGCTTGAAGCAGAAAGTTTTTGAGAAAAGAAGAAAGCTCCTTTTGTGATGCCCAAGAGACATGAGGGTTTCTACCATACCACTAAGGAGGGTGTATTGTTCCAGTGTATACCAAAGTATGAGAACACAAGCTCAAGAATCCTATGTAGCAACCTACTTTAGACAGCTTCAGATTCAGGGAAGTTTCGATGGTTTGAAACCTACTTAACCTGAAATCCAGAAGATGACCTAGATATAGTATAAAACTGGATATTCTTTCATTGCCTTCCCTCATATCTATCATTTTTATCTCAGATAATCGGTGATACTTTTATATCTTGAAGATTATATTCTCCCTGCCATAAGGCAGAAAAATGTGAAGAAAAGGACAGACAACGCTTTCATTTCTTTCCATGAATTGAACTATAAATCAAGTAAAGTGTTCAAAGATCTTTCTTCCCCAGTTTCTCCATCCCTGCTGTAGATGTAAGGAAACTCAGCACCTCAGAACATATCTATGTTCTTAAAACACTCTGAAAGTGAGACCATAGAAAGCAGTGAGGACTTCAATGAAGCTGAGCTGTTCTTCAGCACCACTGGGTACAGCCAATGAAAACATCTGACCAACCACTAAAAGGTCACCAGGTTTCAGCATGCGGCAGCAGAGAAAGCAGACTCCTGGAGCTTGAGAAGCTGCTGGCCAATGGACAGAATAAAGCTAGAGATTTGCACAGGTGAAATTCTGCAGCTGGACGAGGCCACCTATTTAGTTTAGCTAAGTGGTCCCAGACTGTTTTCAAGTCTGCCCACATGATGTTGAATCATTTCAAGAAAGACCCTTTAGTTCCTAAGCATGGATAATCAAAATCAAAATACAGAGGCAGGAAAACCCCTTTCCTCGTACCTGCTCAGGGCAGTGACTCTGAGTGTTAACTCAGGTAGGAAAATAACCATCATGAATTCACCTCCATCTTCTATGATAAAAGGGGTTGGGCAACAGCACTGCACAGGAAGTGACACAGTGGGGGTTCCTTTTCAGCTTGAATCTGTTGAAGATTATCTTACCTGCCTGTAAGGAACAAAAAGAAAAAGGCGTCCTCTATTCACCAAAGCTCAAACAGAATACAGAAGCAGCAGTAGGTGAAACACAGAAGATTCCATAGCAGTAGAGAAGTTATTTCTGGATAATTGGCAGCAGACACATTGCACAGCACATGAGAGGAAGAGTCTCCATAGCAACGCAACTGATGATGGCTCCATATTTAAATTAAATGTTGAGCTTTTATATTTCCAGAAACAGGTTTTTGTAATTTTGGTATTAAGTTTCCTAACTCAGGAAAGCAGGCATGCCAGCAGAGGTCCGCATAAGGCAAGAAGAGCGCGAGATATGCTGAAAGCAATGTGCAGATCTTAAGAGTTTTAACAAAAGGGAGGAAAAATTAAGACCAAATTAGAACAAAACCACGGGCTACACTTTTAATAATTCCTCATTAGTATAAACTGGTTATTAAATGAAAATCTCATTGTGCTGCATCTATAGTTTCTTGGGTATAATTATTCTGTGTGTCAAATACACAATAAAATTGTACATCATATTTCATAATATTTATGTGCTGTGCTCCTCTTGGCCCTTATAGCTTTGTGTTATAGATAGGGCCCCATTTTATACAAGACCCTGGGTTGACAACACATCCTCCAGATTCCTCCTTTGCATCACCTAGGTAGGGTGAGCATGGCTCCTCTTCACCTGCAAGGCACATCAGGGTGCCTTGTTCTTGGTCTCTATTTTGCTCTGCTATCACCTGTTAGAAAAAGTTATAATACAGCCAGGGCACAATTGCTATCCTTATGACCCATGCACTTTACTCCCTATTAATCCCTCTTTTAACACTAGATCCATCAAAAGTTGATTACTGGTTCCTCTAGGAGCATATTTAGAATATTTCATTAGTACATGCCTCACTTGGTAGCACTGGCCTACCTTGATATATCGTCATTGATCCACTAGCAAGGCCATCCTTACTAATCAACTCTTGGTTACAGATTCAGTAAAGTGGGCTGGGGGGATGATTAAATAGAATAAGTGCTTCCCGGGAAAGCACGAGGGTCTGAGTTCAATCCCCGGCTCTGCAACAACAACAACAACAACAAAAAAGATTCAGTAAAGTGAAATATTTTTGCTAGTATATGGCATTAAACGTTTGCTAGTCTCAAAAGTATTAATAGTTTAACATGAGTATAAGCTATCCAAAAAAGAAAGTCACACACCAGCAAATGCCAAAAGGTATTTTAGTCAACCTGAGAGGATATTACAGACATCCAGGTAAATAACTATGTGGTAACATTTTTTAAAACACAGCCCTGTACTTACCCTAGTTTTTTACCACCTAGAAGAGCAGTACAATTTATATATAATAGAAAAAGGAAAATTTTAAAAGTATTTATTATCTTTCATTCTGGTTCACCCAGAATTTGTGTTTCTGCGGTCAAATGCTCTGCCTCTGAGCTACACCCCCTAGAATTTGTGTTTCTGGTAATTCTTCCTAAGTCATCCAAAATATGAAAGAATTTTTCAGCAATGTTAATCACAATGTCACTTTAATAGCTAAAAATTGGAAATAATCTAAATGTCCATCAATAGGAAAGTGATTAAGTAAATTATGATACATTCATTTATGATGAAATAATATCTTGAAATATTAATCTTTAAGCTTTTTTCTGTACTCATTATACATGACCCCTCTCCAAGTTAATCAGAGGTATTCAAAAGACATGGAGATTGTCGTGGTAAAAATGGAAAGAAAATGGTCAGCATTCAGTCTTTTTAACTTGAAAAATAAGCCTCAAGAATCACAGAAAAATCATGTTTTGACAGAAAGTTGATGGACAAACTTTATGAAACAATAGTTGGCTGGCAAAAAAAGAGGAACATCATGTCTGTCATATTGCTTGGCAGTCTTGATTGGAAGGAAAAATGGAGGAAAATGGATCCTAAGGCAATGCCATGAGGAGCCATCAGAATCAAGAGACAGTCTGGACAAGCCCCTTGTAGAAAGCCCGTCTTGGTCTAGGTACTAAGAATTTAGGGCAGTTCTCCCTCCTCTCAGCAAGGTCTTACAGTCCTTTGAGTGAAGATGGATGATTATTTCTCCCCTAAAAGTTTGAGCACCTCCGATTCACTCTGTGTAATCCAATTCCTTTAGGGACACCCGTGGGTTCCCCAGTTCTGGTTGACATGGTCTTTGTACATAGCCAACAGTGTAAGGATACCAAGGAAAGCCCAAGCACTGAAGAATAGTGGAATGTATGCCTTTATGACAATAAAAACAGTAACAGCCATTATTCACCACTTGCCAAGCACAAGACTAAGAATTTTGACCCTCCCTCCAAGGTAATTGTAGTCAATAGTCCATTTTATAGATGAGCTAACTAAAACAAAAGATGCTCAGTACCTTGCCCGTAACCACCTAGCTGAGAAACAATGGATTCAGGATTCAAATCAGCCTGTAGGCCCTGGAGCCTGTAATCCTAATTATGATATGGTATATTCTATCCCATAGGCTGCCATTAAAAATTATGATTTTTTAATATTTATAATGCTACATGAAGGAAGTATGTTATATTCTTAATGCATTGATTGCATCTTGATATAGTTCTTATAATGCAATTCACATAGAAAAAAATACATAGAAAATGCTAATAATAGTTGACTATAGACAGTAGGCAAATTAAGATACATATCTTCTGCTGCATTATTTCTATACTGAAATTTTTCTTATATTATATTTAAATCCTAAACTCAAAGCTTACTTTTAGTATTTGTTAAGCTTGTTACACACACATACGCACACACATACACATATGTACACATGCATGCAAACACACATTCCTTACCTAGCTTTGGGTTGCAAACTCCAATTCCTTGAAGAAACTGCATACTCTGCGAATGAAAGAGATACTGTAAACAGAGTGGTTCAAAGGACCTTTAACATTCTTCAGAATAAGCAAGAATTAGCAACATGCTAAATTTGTCCTAGCAGGCAATTGCTTTGATAGCAGCTAGAGCGGCACTGATGACAGAGATGATGTCAGTGAAAGTTGTAAGGCTGGTGCAGTCCTGTATGTCTCTACAACTTCATAGTCTGGGATGGTTTTCATGAGCCAACATTCCCAAGGGGAACCAAAGGAAGTCAGCACCGAATTTTTCATTTTTTGCTCTTCACATGATGCTTTTTTATGAATGAACATATTTAGTCTCTTTAGTACATATTAGTTATGGATTTCACTTTTTATGTCTTGTGAAGAAAACCTCTCATATCTTAAATTCCTGAAAATATATACCTAGGCTTATAGTCTTCCCTCTCACAATTAGATACCTAGCACACTTGGAATTAATTTTTGTGTGCAGTTAAGGTCAGGGTACAACTATATATTTTTCTATATACATAACCAATACCTCACATTTTCTATATTAGTCTGAAAGACCACCCTTTTACATGGGATATCTTTGCTGTTCCATTGGTTTCTTTGTCTATATCTATGGGGATACTATACCAGTTTAATTAGTGAAGATTTACAGCAATTTTTGGGTAATGGCAGCAGCATTAAGCCTTTTGAAACACAGGACCATGCTGAGAACCAACTAGAGAATTCACTTTGGAACATCCAATATTCAAAGGAAACAAAAGAAAAACAAACCTGGAAAACATTTGTGCTCCTTTGTTAAATTTGATTACTCTTATACTTATTTATGGCCTCTACACCATCCTACTCCTGCCACATAAACATGCAACTATTCTGGACTCATAGACTTACCCTGTATCAGGTCTGCTCAGCTGAAAATGGGAGAAGACACAAAATATCTACAAATAACTCATGGGTTAAAAAACAGAACTGAGTTATAATCAGGGCTTCTGCATTACATTGTATCATACTGTCTAAGTCAAAAGAGAAGGCATGTCCAGATTTCTTGGCAGTATGATTAGGATTCTGACAAGTTTCATTAGCCTTAATTAGGCATGTGGAAAAATCAGTTTATCACCACTATTATGGGGGCTTCCAAATTATCCCCGATAATGGCACACTCTGAGTTGGCACTGGAGATGATAAAATATTACCCTGGATCTCTTCTTGTTGCTAGTCATTAGGCAGCACTATGTGCCTTGTTCTCATTTGGTAGAGCCAAGGGTAGCTTATCAATTTAACAAATAGACGTTCAAAGAAATTATTTTTTTTTTAATGTGTATATACACCAACTCGCATTGAAATAGGCCTTGGATGAAGAATTGAACAAGAAGTATCTTGTAGACACATCACTCCTTTGATGTTATGTTTTTGTTTTACTTGGCTTTCATCTGGTAGCACCAAGGTCAATATTAATTCTATTTTCTGTGAATGCTCAAAACATTTTCCCTTATCAAAGTTTCCCCACACATGCCTAAAAGTCATTGCCTAACAATGTTATCTGGTAAGTTTGGTTCCTGGAGACTCATGAAGCAACAACCTACAAATAAGGAGGTCAAGTATGAGTTCATTGTGCCTTGATTAACTCTGAGGCTTTGGAGTAAATTAACATTTCCTTAGTTTTATGCTGAAGTATTTGCTGGAAAGAGCTGGTCAGTTCTGAAAAATGATTGCTTCAATTCTCTTTTAAAAACAAAATGAGCTAATAAGCCCTTACACAATCAAATGTCCAAATCTAACTTCTTTTATTCTTGACAAAATAGTCATACATAAGAGAATTTTGTTTGGATGATTCAGTCATCAGAAAGAGGAATTTAAAGTCAATTTATTCACTAATCTGTAGTAAACTGACTTGGGCCTCTCTCCATAAAGCCAGCACAGAAAGATTGTGTTCATAGTTCTCCAGACCTTCCATTGTTCTTATTATTTACCCAGATAGCCACCTTGTCTACCAAAAACAGATAAGAATGTTCTCGCAAATGTATAGAAAATAGATCAATTGGGTGCTCACTATGTTTATTTCCACTATTCATTTTGCCCAACTTAGCAAAGCTCTAAGTTTGATTAAAACTTTCCTTTTAAAGAAATGAAGCTGTGTCTCTTTCACTCTCTACATCTGTACATTGTATAATGTTCTTAGAGAGGCCATATCTCCTCAAACTTGTATCATATCTTTGTGGTGAAAATAGTCAAAAAAATTTTAATAGTTTTTTTATATAAAAGTATACAGTACATTATCATTCAGCATAATCACCGTACTATGTAATAGAACACCACTAATATTTTCTTCTACTTAACTATAACTTAGTACCTATTGACCAATTTTTCTCCCATTGTCCCTCTCCTCTCCTCTCTCTGGCCTCTGGTAACCATCATTCTACTCTTCACTTCATGAGATCAACCATTTGAATTTTCACATGAGTGAGAACATAATGCATCAGTCTTTCTGTGCAAGGCAAACTTAATATTATGTTTTCACCTATGTTGCTGCAAATGACAGTTTCCTTTATTATATTTATTGGTTTCTACACATTGAATCATCCCTGAATCTCTGGGATGAAATTCATCTGATTATGGTAAATAAGCTCGTGGTGGTGAAATGAAATAGAACTACTATATGACACAGTGATCCCATGACTATGTGTGCATCCAAAGGAAATGAAATCAATATGCTAGAGAGAAATATGCCTGCTTATCAATATTCACAATAGTCAAGAAATGGAATCAACCTAAATGTCCATCAACAGATAAATGCATAAATAGATAAAAATGAGGTACAAATGCACTATAAAGAGCTACTCACAAAAAATGAAGTCTTACCATATGTGACGGCATGAATGTAGCAGGGCATTATGTTGAGTGAAATAAGCTAGACACAAGGAGTACGGCCTCATTTGTATGTGGAATCTAAAATCATCAATCACATGGGAAGTTTAGAGCACACTGGTTGTTATCAGTTGTTAAGGCTATCAGGGGGAAAATATTTGTCAAAAGGCACATAATTGCAGTTAGATAAAAGGAAGCAAAATATGAGAAGTACATCAGGGTGAGTATGTTAATGAAGATGCATTGTGTTCTTTAAAAATGCTGAGTGACTAATGAGTGTTTTGCTACAAAAATAACAGCTATGTGAGATAACACAATTGTTAATTAGCTAGATTGAACAAATCCATACATATTTCTAAACATTGCATGGTACATGAAAATCATATACAATTTAATGCATCCACTTTAAAAAGAAAGAATACTGAATAAATGATTACTATGTCCCAAGCATTGTGCTAAATCTTTTACTTGAATTATCTCAACTCTTACAACAATCTCATTACTGCTTTAAATATGAGGGGTTTAGTTGAGTATTATAAAACATTAGGCCTTGGTGGGGGAAGGGTCCAGAACCCAGCAGGAACCCATGAATAAACTGAAAAACAGAAATGCATATCCATCTACATGCATAATCTGTTGATGTGACATGATGCCTACTTCAACTTCAGTAAGTATCTTATTCAACACCTCCACTACACAGAGTAGATAAAGTAGCTGACATTTGCCCATCAATTCTATTTTTTCCAAAGAGAGAATGAAAGGAAATCAACCCAAATCAGTGTCAATTGCTACACTGTACCAAACACCTGATCTCAACCTACTGATTCTCAAGCAAGGAAGCACTTATTTCAAGACTTTCAATGGTGCCTTCATTTTAGGGTTGAAACTGGACAGCATAAAATAGTTATATAATTGTTACCCATCAATAGTTATTTTAAATTGAACTCTAGGCATTACGTGCAAATGCCCTTATCTAAGGAAAACCAGACATCCAAACTCTGTCCACATGGCTTCAAACAGAATCAAACAGGAATTACAGAACTGCACTAAATGTGGGGCTAGGATTTTATGCATAGAATCTGGCCATGGATCATATGTCTTTTGGAAAGGATGAAGGAAAAGAGCCCAGGGAGGTTCTGCTGGCAAGCACCACCATCCCGACGCTAGCCCAGCTTCAGGCTGGGATCTGCAGCATGTGAATTGTGGCAGCCCAGACTTCATCAGGGGAGAAGCCAGGATTCTGTCTTTAGCTTTTGAAGTAGCTCTTGATCTTATGAGAATGTCAGCTGTTTGCTTTGCAACACAACCAAGCAGGAACAATTTCAGATCTTTGGATCCATTAAATCAAGTCTTTGAAAAGATCATTAAATCTCCATAGATAAAGATGCAGATATAAAAGGTATAGTTTTAGGTGTCTTTGAGCTCAAATCTAGTTCACCTAATTTATCTGAAAGCAGAATACCATTAGATCAATAGAGTTTGGACCAAAGTTTGAAAAGTTTTTGATGTAGTCATAATAGATATCTTGATAATGTATGAAACGCTCTGAAATTGCTCTGAAATGGGCTTTGGGTATTTTGCCATGTTCAGATGAAATAAGTAAAGTTTCAACCAGAGTTCTGCAGCTATAATTAATTGACTCAATATCTATCACTGACTGAACTTCACAGGGTTATATAGGAAAAAAACATGGTACCTTCATTGGAAGTGCCATTTCCAGATCCCATCACTGGCTCTCCATGTGAAGTCTCTCAAGACATGGCCTTCTCACAGGTTAATGATATTCATTACCTTCTACTCTATTTCAAGTATTTAAGACACATGTCCTATCTATTTGCCTATTAATCCTACCATTTCCAAATACAGAATGAGAAGGAATCAGCCTGAATCACAGTATGCATAGGATAGCCATATAAAGAAAATTAAGTGAACCAAATGAAGGTATCAGTTCATGTTCATTATATAGAACAACAATTTCATTTTGGCACATGCACATAGTATACTTGCATCTTTTCCATTTTTCTGATATTTTCTGCCTTTTCTCCTTTCCCCTTTATTGCTTACCTCTTGTGTAACAGTCTCCTTTTTTATTGTCATGTCATCTCTCTCTTTTTACCAGATTCTACATGTGAAAGAAAATATGTGATGCTTATCTTTTTAATGTAGCTTATTTTGCTTAACATGATGACCTCCAGGTCTGCATGTTTTTCTGCAAACTACATTATTTCATTATTCTTTATGGGTGAATTATGCTCTACTGCTTATACAGGCTATGTTCTCTTTATTCCAAAGTTCTTAACAGTGATTATCTCTGCAGAAGAGAACTAAAGTTCCCCCATATTTCTAACTTCTTAACCATATGTATTTATTATTTATGAAACAAATAAATGCTTAGAAACAAAACCTCTTTCAATTTAAAAGACAACAGTAAACAAAAATGCTTTTGAGATGCCGTTGTGAGGACCCCACTCAGATCTTGGGCAAGCAGCATCCCATCAGCCTCTGAGCATTGGCCACTGACTAGACACAGTGGCACAGCTTGTTTCTTTGCACCATTGTGGGATTAACTCAGATAAAAATTATCTCCTTGGGATTGGGAGATCAATCCAGTGACCCACACCCCTTGCACATTTCTTGCTAAACTTCCCCACTGTTTTTCCTGGATCTTCAGAATACTCTTTCAGCAGGTCAGCTGTACAAGAGTTCCCATTTTAGGCTAAGTTTCTAGGGAATCTTGCCAAAGATAGTATTATAGAAATAAGAATGCAAGAAATATTAAGGTTATAAAAATAAATATGCACTTCCTCTACATAACAATGAATAACTAATTATTTTCTTTGAAAGTATAACTACACCTGTTTCCTTAAATAAAAAAAAAAAAAAACTTTCATCATTTTTCATTGTTCAACATTTCTCCATGCATTTTCCATGCAGTCCTGAACAATCTGGCCTCTGCCTACCCTTTCACACCCGTCTCTCCCACATTCTTCTTTACTCTCTTCATACCATACCCAGTGGCCTAATTTTAGTCTTTGACTCACTGTGTTCCTTTCCACTGCAGAATATTTGGCCATGATTTCCCCCAAAATGCCCTTCTCTCTATTCTTTCCTGACTAACAATTTATCCTTCTTCAGATATCCCTTAAATATCACTTTGAGCAGAACTAATCTTCCTTTATTCCACAGACTTATTTCCTATAGCACATCTCAAACTTGCAATGTATGACTTTTTTCTGGTGCTGGAGATTGAACCCAGAAGTCTCTTTGCACTCAGCTATATCTCCAACCCATTTTTATTTTATATTTTGAGACAGTTCCGACTAAATCGTCCTGCCTGAGCTCAAGTTTGTGATCTTTTACCTCCACCTCCTAAGTGCTGGGATTGCAATTTAAAAAAAAAAATTGCTTGTCCTCTAAAGGATAACAGAGTGCCATCATGTCTGGATAAATTTATGATTTTTTTTTTTTTTTTTTTTTTTTTTGTATTTTGTGCAGGGTCTCACTATGCAGTTTGAGCTTGTAGTGAAAATGCCTGTTTTCAGCCTCTCCAGTGCTGGGATTATATGAGTGCGCCACCACACCCGGACTCCGTGGGTTGGCTCAGTGCTCCTGGCAGCAGGGCCAGCACAGCATGTGGTGCCAGGGATCAAATCCCAGCTCCTGTGCTTGCCTAAGCAGGTACTTAGGCTGCTAAACTATCTCACCAGCCCTAATTTCTGATTTTTTTTAATTGTTTGGTACATAAAGACTATAGGCTCCTTAGGAGAAGAAGTCCTCTGGCCCATCCTGTGCTCCACATCCAGAGGAGCATGGAAAAGGACTTTCTACACTAAATGTGCTTTGCAAATGCAGGCTGAATAAAATCTGATTCTGTTAATGAATATAACCAGCTGGAATTCAATGCTGAACTTCACTATAGTCTGTTTAAAAACAAAATAAAAGGGAAAAAACAATCTGGTATTTAATTCTCAACCTCCATAAACAAAATAAAGTAATTATTCATGAGACATAATTTCTGGTGCTAAAATAATAGAAAATTTTCTACACTGTGAGCTCACAGAGAGAAGGTCTCAATGCAACATGCTGAAAAACATCTCCCACAACGGAAATAAAGAATGTAGGTCAGTTGTTTCTATCATTCAACCAGAAAATATATATTAGTTTATACACCTATTATGTTCCAAACTATGTTGTACTCTGGGGAGCAAAACTAATATTGCATGAGAATACACAAAGTTTCTACCTAATAGATTTTACTTTCCAAAGACAAACGCAGCGAAGTCAACAAAACACAGGAATAAGGGTAAATGTAGTAAGGTAGCTACATGTAAGCATGAAAGATAATGAGGTGATTTATGCTAGAGAGAAGGTTAAGAACTTTTTTTTTCTCTGAAGAAGCATGGACTGACTTGAGAGCTGAAATCTGGGTACCATCTCCCAGGCAAAAATAGTAGGAGAGATTCTTCCAAACAGAAAGTATGGAATGTGAAAGCATCCCATGGAAGATGGCTGTTATGGTGAGTTTGAAACACTGTGGCTGAACTAAGGG
This sequence comes from Ctenomys sociabilis, assembly GCA_004027165.1. NCBI lineage: Eukaryota > Metazoa > Chordata > Mammalia > Rodentia > Ctenomyidae > Ctenomys > Ctenomys sociabilis. The sequence goes on along the minus strand of PVKA01022645.1, from coordinate 14,011 downwards.
ACTCATGGAAGGCAGGCAAGAAAGTATGCTAGAGTTGGGTAATGCAGTCACTTGTCCTAAGAGGAATGAGATGCTACTTAAGGATGTTCAGCAAGTAGATGACACAATCAGGCTTTCATTTTGAAAAAATTGCTTGGCCTCTAAAAGATAACATAGCATAAGGGGTACACATAGCCTATGTAAAGACTACAGAGAAAGGAATAGAATATAGGTAGAAATTTTCTTTCTTTTATTTTTTTCTTTTGGTGGAACTAGGGATTGAACTTGAGTCCTTGTGCTTGCCAGGCAAGCACTTATTCTACTGAGCTGTCTCCCCAGCCCTAGGAATAGAATATAGGTACTGTACTTTTCCAGATGAGATTTTGGCTGTGATCATGATGGAAATTGAGTAACTGAGTATCATAGGATAGAACCAAAGTAGTTCTCCCCAATTGGCAAAAGCAATGTGTGCCAGGTGTAAAGATCTCCAATAAACTGATTTCAGTGAATTCTCACTATTGAGCCCTTGGGGGGTCTTCAGCTCCAACTTAAACTGTCTACCAGGAACAGGGGTATTGACAACAACACAGCCATTGGCGACACACATAAGTTATGAGAGAACAAGGAGCTATTTAGAGATTAACATTTTCCTATAAAATATCAAAAGTGTTGCTTTATGTAATTGCATGTTTATATAAGTATAAGCCTTTAAGGTATGTTTAAACTAATCAGCAATAACTATCCATAGTTATTCAAAAACATGAAAATAGATATTTTCTAGTATCTTTTCCAAGTGTTTAGGCTGAATGAACATTTTCAGGTATTCTAGATAGACATCTGTCTGTCAGATAGAATCACTGACATTCACCATCAAAGTGATATTTCCACCTAAGTCTACATTTTGTACAATCTCACTCAAATAAGGATTATCCCTGTTCCTTTATATCTCACTTTATATAAGCAGGGAGGCTTATGGTTAGCTTTTCTAAACAAGGAAAACTCTATTTTGAAGACTAGTTAGATGAACTGGTAAGACTATGAGCTTCAAAAGACAAGTTTGTGGATTCAATTCCAAGGCAGAAATAACCAGCTCCATATGAAAGTCATAGGATTTCAAGCTTAAGGAATTTTCAGATATAATCTTGCACAAATATAAAATTTTATAGATGAGACGTGAAAAGATGTTCTCTCCAAGGTTTACTGAGCAAATTAGTCACAGAATCCTTAAAACAATAAATCTAGTAAACACAAAGCCACTTCACACACACACACGTACACACGCACACAGCCAAGATACTACATAAATATGCTCTTCCTGAGTGGTTCCTCTTATTCGAAGTAGTTTAACTAGCAGGTGTTCTATTTTTATGGCTTACAGATTCATGTGAGGAGCAGCTGAAGCTAAAGACTGACCACATATGTGCTGCTAATGCAAGGCCACCCCCAAAAGCATGGAACTCCCAAAGCCAGCCACAGAAGCAAGCTGTTTCATTTCCCAGAACACAAGGCACTGAGGAAAGCCAGGCAAGCAAGTGGCTAAACGAAGGGTTCTCAACTGACATCAACCTCTTGAATATATAAATAAACACATTGCCTTCAATGGTCAGTTCTTTCTCTCCCACCAGGACAGGAAGCTCCATCTGACCTCAGGTTTCTATATCTTGGCTCTTGTTTTTCTTCATCTTCCACCACTCTCCTAAAAAGTCTTAAGAGCTGTGCCAGACACAGCAGGTACAGAAACTCAGACTAGATTGAGGTAAAGAAATTAAAGGGAGGAAGGAGCAATTGATCCCAAAGAAGTCCCAGAAGAATAACATCATAAAAAAATTTCAGCAATAAAGGCCCCAGACTGATTCTTGGGAAATTACCATTGACCTTTCCATTTCTGTACTTCAGATAAAAATTAAAATTTTTAGGACAGAGTACTGCTTCCAGCTATAATGGTCTAGCTTATGTGAGACCAACAGTCTCAATGAAAATAGCTTACAGCTACCAAGGTTACCAGGGTGTAAGGAAAGCCCAATATTCTGGGCTAATTTTCCACTGTAGTCATTTGCTGAATGAAACAATTGAAAAGTAAAAAGCTGAGCAATTGAAAAATACAAAGTGATGTCAAAGTGTTAAAAGGGAAGTTATTCTTGCTTATGAAGAAATAATGGGAGAACAAAGGGGTTGATGCCTCAGGATACTGGCTAAAATCAGAATTCATGATTGCTGTAACCAACAAAACTGAGGGACCAAGTTCTCAGATAAGATGGGAGTAACCTTTATATTTGGATACTGTATTTCCTCTTGAGGATTTTATACATTTCTATTACTGAGAAACCAAGAAGTCAAGCAACACAAAGAAGTTAAAATCCTGGGGTTTATAGTAGTGTCACGATAGTGGGGAGACAAAGAGGCCTGATGATCCAGTCAAAAATAAGAGGTTTTGATGAGTATCTCAAGATTTTCACTGTGGTTCAAAATCAAATTCTGACTCAGTTACTCTTCTTTTGTTGCTGAGACAGATACCTAACAACGAAAAGGAAGGAAGGAAAGGCTTATTTAGTCCACAGTTAGTGGTGGCTTCAGTCCGTACTCAGCTGGCTCCAAGACAGAATGGCACATGGTAACACAGAGCAGCGGTTCATTGTGGTGGCAAAGAACAAGTGCATGGCGATCTGTGAGCTCCGTGTGGCACCACCTCTGTGGCACTTCTGGTTGCAGCTCTCATGGCTTCTCTCTCAGGTGTGCTTTGCTCCCTTCTTACAGCTTCTCTTCGATGATCCAGATTTCTGGATTTTCCAAACATTTGCAATTTCCACTGCACATTCAGTTTCTCACTCAGAGCTTTACACACTGCCTTCCAGGGATACACTGAATGACCTCCCAGGCCTCCTGAAATCTAGGTGGAAGAACTGCATTCTTCAGGCACTTAAAACCAGCACTACGTGGGTGATGGCAAAGTCTGCTGCCAGCTGGGGCAGCTTCTTTCTCTCTTGACTGTAGGGATTGAGCTCCTGGATCACTGAGTACTCTGACCATGCTGCCATGGAATAAATTCTCCATGCTGGCACCGTTCTACAACCTGGTACGGCAGCCACCACCACCATTCTGGAATATGTGGCTCTTCATCTTTTCCCTCAAGACAAAGTCCCTCACCCTTGCAATTCTAATGCTTATTTTATGAAAGAACTGCTGCCACAGTGATACCCTCAAGCTGTCCTTCTTAGTCCTTCCAAGCAATGGAAATCCTCTCAGCTCTATCTTTACATTCCACAACTTTATTGGAGTTTCTTTTCTGGCCAAACTCACATTTTAAATCATCCTACTGGGCTCATTGCTCTAGATTTTCAACATTAATCTGACAAAAACTCCAACAATAGCCAAGTCAGTGCTTCAAAATTTGACTGCTTGAATTTCTTCAGCCAAATTAATCAGTCCTCCATACTTAATCTCAGTCTCAGACAAAGTCTTTGGACACAAACACAACTCAGACAAACTTTCTGCCAAGAGATGACACAAATTATCCAGAGTCCAACAATGAATGCAGTGCTTTTTCTCAGCAGAAACCTCCCAGCCTGGTCTTTACAGGAAGGATCTCTAGAAACCTTACGGCCTTGTGAGCTCTGACCAAAATCTCCCATACAGAACATCCAAATACATTCCAGCTCTATTCTTGCAGGCAACATTTCCAAACCTTTTCTTTCTCTTTCCATAAGCCATTTCCTAAAGCTTGTAATTTATATGGTCAGGTCTAGTCACAGCAGTGACCCCACTCCTCTACCACCAAATTCTGTCTCAGTTACTGTTCTCTCATTGCTGGAATAAATACCCTAATCCAGAATGAAGGAAGGTAAAGTTTATTTAGCTCACAGTCAGAGGAGGTTTCATTGCATACTCAGCTGGCCCCAAGGCTGAGTGGAACATGGCAGAGAGCAACTTTCCATGGTGGCAGCAAAGAGCAAGAACATAGCAGCAGCTCAAGCAGCTAGCTAGCCTCCCTCCCTCCTTATATTTTAATGCAAATAACCTGCCCTAGGGTGGGTACAGCATCCAAACCCACAATAATCAATCACAAACTCCACAAGCTTCCCCATGACTGCATGAGGCTTTGGGGAGACAACTAGACACAAACCATAACAAGCTCCAACCTAAAATCATGGGAGACCTAAATATCAATAATATCCTATAAAACCTCAACTTTCATGCAGATGAATCTCACATTGGGTAATGGGAATCTGTCTCTCATAATCAAAAGCATGCCTTGTGATTGGACAAACTCAAGCACATCAATTCTTTTTATTTTATGGAAAATATTAAAACAAAATTTCAAAACAAAATAATAGAATATCAACACTTAATACACTGAGTATTTTTAACTTTAGAGTAGGTAATCAGAATAAAGGATATGTACATAAAAAAATTTCCAAACAATATTAACACAAACTTTTCTTTTCAATAAACTAAGAGAAACTAGTAGTACATCTAATATTTGGGGGTTTTTCTTTTCCCTTCCTTTCTTTCTCATTTCCCCAATCTAAATTCTTTTTCCCTTGTGAGCAATTTCTGCCTATTTCCCAATATATATTATACATTTTAGACCTTATTTACTCTTTCAGTTTCTCATACCTGAGAAAAAAATATGATGTTTACACATGTGAATCTGATTCTATTTCATTTGTGATTATGGTATCTAACGGGTATCTTGAGTTATTTCACTTATGAATATGATATCCATTTACCTATAAAAGTCTTGTATTTATTCTACACGATTGAGTGGGACTTCTTTGTATAAAAAGACCACATCTTTCTTATCTATTCATCAGTTGATGGGAATTTGGGAGGTTGCCAAGATTTAACTACCAAACATTGTGCTGCTCTAAACATGGTTGTACCTTTATGTCTGTGCTATGATACTTTTAATTCTTCTAGGAAGATAACAGAAGGGGGACAGCTGGCTTGAATGGGACCTCAAATTCTAGGTTTTTTTGAAGATTCTTCACACTGATTTCCACAATGGTTGATCCGCTAAAAGTGGATCACAGCCCACAGCCTTACTGGCATTTATTATTGGTTGACACAATAGCCATTCTTTCTGGGGTTAGAGGAAATTCAGTGTTGTTTTACTTTACATTTCTCAAATGATCGATAATGTTGAATATTTTTCATACATTTATTTTCCATTTGTAGTCTTCATCTGAGAAGCACATCAGAATTTGAGAGAGCTTATTTGTTTTTTTTTATTTTATTGAGAAACACATATAAGACAGTTTCAAAGCTGATTAATAGGACAGTTTCAATAATTAATACCTTGTACATTGTTATCTTCTTAGGGGTTATCCATATTACAAGATGCAGACAGGATATCCTGTCCAAACACTATTAGTACAAATCTTTCTTCTTATTGATTTAAGCAAAAGTAGGTGTATATTCTAACTATACTGTATATACAGATACAGAATAGTCCTTCCTTTGTATCCTCTTTTTTTGTTTACTCCTGTCAGATATGGGTATTTCATTGGCATCTAAACACTATAGGTGTATGAATTCAGCAAAACAATCCAACACAGTCCAGCAGTCCATATTAGTACTAGGTTATCCACAGAAGTTGTTTACTTGAGTCTTTCACAGCTCAGCATATTAATATGGCTTTACTTTATATACCTCATTTTTATACTTTTTTGCTGGATGGTTAAGACCAAGATAAAGTAAGACCTATATAACATGATACGTATCTTTTTTTATCAGATAAAGTCAATCAAGTCCCCCTGGGATTTATCCTATAACCCTGTACCACAGTTTACAGATCCTTTGTCACCTTCAGCCATGTGGATGAGTCATGGCCACTGCTTGACCAGTTTGCTCTGTGTGAAAGCCTGAGAGAGTATTTTCTCTCCATGTGACTCTCCTTAGGCACACTGTACATCATGGATCACATTCTTCTGTACCCCCATAATCTCCTTGACCAGAAAATTTGGGATACCACTGAGTTACATGATGTTACAGTACCGATTCTCCTGTGTCCTGAGTCTCCACTGATCTTGAAAGACTAGGGTCAAAATGTTGGCTGTCCTTGCAGCCCTTCTATTTCTCTAATTTTTGGTCTGCTATCTTAGGTTGTTATCCCACCAGAAGAATAGCTTATTATTACCCTACAACATATGCAGTTGTGTGTAACTTCACTATCTGTCTGAATACCAAACATCTTAGGTATAACACAGAACAGGTATTTTGTATCAAGTATTGATATGTTAAACTTTACGTGAGAGAGCTTATTTGAACAGAGAATCACATGTTAATTAGGCACTGACACATAGAATGAAATTTGAAGCTCTGGTGATGACACCTTTTATGGAGTAAATATGAAAGTAAAGTAAAGAGAGTATTTTATTGGTTGAAGTGGAGCAGAAGTCTTACTTACATCATTCTAGTAGTAAGTACCCAGTCAAAAGTTACTTAGCGATATCTAATTTCTAATTATGTCCATATCTTGTGCTGTGAATAAGTATTTTAAGACAACAATATGCAATGTGCTATTGTTATTATGCTGTTATTTTTTATAAAATTTTTTCCATAAAATAAAAAAAAATCAGATCTATTTTACTGCCTATCCTGACCATAGTTTAGTTTGTTTATGTAGAACCCCAAGGTTGTAGATCCAGCTTGAACTTATGGGTTCCCACCTAGTTATTTTAATATTATTTTTGAGAGAGAAATAACATCCAGCTTCCGTGATAGTGCTACATTTGTGTGGAAGTTTAAAAAGTTATGTAGCATATCAAGAAATGGGAAAGGACTGTCCTGCTACAATGTATATGATTAGATTTCTAAATTTCTGTGTACAAATGTATAAATGCTTTTTAAATTTTTTTCACATTTTATAAGAATTTAAAGTTCATCATATCAATTATTGTTGGAACTTACCTGTTCCATGTTATGTTTTAAGCATTTGGTATTCAGATAGACAGTTATGTTAAGCTCAACTGCCTGTGTTGTAGGGTAATAATAATATTAAGTTTCTCTTCTGCAGGGTTAACAACATAAGTTTGGGGACCAAAAATTAGAGAAAAAGAAGAGCTACAAGGATATCCAACATTTTGGCCCAAGCCCTTCAAGGTCAGTGAGGACTCAGGACATAAGAGAGCCTGTACTACATCATGTAACTCAGTGGTGTCCCAAATTTTCTGGTCAAGGAGATTATGGGACCACAGCGGAATGGGATCCATGATGTACAGTGTGCCTAAGGAGAGTCACCTAGAGAGAAAATACTCTCTCAGGCTTTCACAGAGAGCAAACTGGTCAAGCTGTGACCATGACTCATCCACATGGCTGACACTGACAAAAGATCTACAAACTCTTGTAAATCCTGAGAGGAGTTGACTGAACTTGTCACATACAAACATTACATTTTTTTGTTATATAGGTCTTGCTTTATCTTGGTCCTAACCATCCAGCAGAAAAGTATAAACCCAAGGTATAAAAAGTAAGGCCATATTAATGTGCTGAGCTGTAAAAGGCTCACATAAACAATTTCTGACATTGCCAGGCATGCAGATGTCCCGCTATTATTGTGGACTACTGGACTATATTGAATTATTTTGCTGAATTCATGTACCTACAATATTTGAATGGCAATGAAATACCCACCTCTGGCAAAACTAAACAGAAAGGGGGGATATAAATACAGGACCATTTTGTAGTGGAAAAGAAAAATATATATATATAGATACATCTGTATATACAAAACAGTTTAGACAGGATATCACATCTGCATCTTGTACTATGAATACACTAAGAAGACAAAAATATGCAATGTTTTAATTATTGTAACTGTCCTACTAACCTGTTTTGAAGCTGTCTTATTGCTATTTCTTTCTCAATAAAATTAATTTCAAAAAAGAGATGGGAAAAAAGGAAAATAAGGATTTAAAATAACTTCAATAATTTTAAGAAAATGGGTAGAAGGATGGAGAATAACTGAAATATGATCTATATTGAATAGTTCCATGGAAGTTATTTTTTCTCAACAATTATTAGTATGTGTTTCTAATACACAGTAAATACATCAGTTGCAGGGATATTGTTGCACACACAAACAACCTTTGCACTGCTCCTTCCTTTGCTCTCATCTCCTGCATCCCCAGGTGTCCTTCCCATCCTGACAAAGAACTAGCTCTATGGATAAATGATCCTTGTGTTATTTTTGAAATTAAATTCATTAATTTTTCTCTGATCTTTATAATTAACTTCCTTCTATTAATTTGAGGTGTGAAATATTCTTGTCTTTCTAGGACTCTGAGATGCATCATTAGGTTATCTATTTTAGGTTGTTCTGTTCTTTCTATGTGTGCATTTACAGCAATAAATTTCCCCCTTTGAATGGCTTTCATTGTTTGTAATAGGATGTTGTTCTCTGTATTTTAGGGAAGGGTCTATAGGGTTTCACTACTAGATAAGACGTGCAGTGATTCTCCTGTTTGCAGCTTCTAAATTGCTGAGATCACAGGCGTGCACCACCATACCCAGCCTCAATCACCTTCTCAGTGCACCCTGGGGACAGAGCCAGTACAGCAAGCCCAGGAATTGAACCATGGCCCCTGTACCTGCTTGAGGTCTCCTAAGTTTTATATGCTGCATTTCTATTATCATTTGATCCCAGAAACTTTTCTTGTATCTTTCCTGTTTTTTTTTTCTGTTATCCATTGATTATTCAATAATATACTTTGTAAATTTCCATGTGTTTGTATAAATTCTGTGCCTTATTTTGCTCTTTATTTCTAGTTTCATTCCATTCTGATCCAATCAAATGCAGGGTATTATTTCATTTCTTCTGTATTTATTTAAGCATGCTTTATGGCCTCTGATATGGTCTGTTTTGGAAAAAAGTTTTATATGCTATTGAGAAAAAGTATGCTTTCTGTTGTTTTGGAACAAATAGTTGGTAGACATAGGAACTATTTTGTAGGGTGATTCCTTTGTTGGGTGGTATAATTGAACTGCTTCTTTCATGATTTTTTTGACTAGTTGACCAAATTGTGAGAGTCCAGTATTGAAATCCCCCATTGTCATTGTATCAGTGTTTCTCTATCCTCTTTAGGTAATCTTTGTTTAGTATGCAGACATTCAGAGCATAGATATTTATAATTGTTATCTCTTCTGGTGGAATTATTCACTGTATCAGTATAATGGGTATCTTTTGCTCTTCTGATAACTTCTGGCTTGAAGTTTTCTGTATCTGAAAATAAAATAACTATTCCTTCTTGCTTTGGGGCACTAGTTGAATAAAATATATTTTTCCTCCTTACCCTTGCTGTCTGTGTCTCTCCTTCCCCACTGGGTATGTCAGTAAATTGTGTGGTGTCTACCTCAGGGTTGTATTCATTCAAAGGCTCTTAGTGTTTTTGCTCTTCTGTGCACCCAAGTGTCTGCTATATCTTACTAGCCTGTGGCCTATGGGCTCACAAAGTACCTCCTTTGCTCCAGAGACCTCTGCCCATATACCCCAGGATGTGACAACAGTAGAAGCTGAAGCATATTCCTGATCACAGTAGCATATGAGAAAAGCAAAGAGACCCCTGAACTCTATGCTGAAAATAAAAAGTGAAGAAGAATAAGCAGGCTGGTAGAATTAATGTCAGCATGGAAACTCAGTGTTGTTTTCATTTACATATCTCAAATGACCAACAATGTTGAACATTTTTTTCATATATTTATTTGCTATTTGTATTTTCTTCATTTGAGAAATGTGTGTCTGCTACAGGTGCCCATTTCTTGAATGGGTCTTTAACTTTGGGGGGACTTGATTTTCTTTAATTCTCCATACGTTCTAGATAGAAGTCCTTTTTCTGAGGGACACTCAGCTAAAATTTTTTCCGAGTTTGTGGGTTTTGTTTTACTTGGTTGGTTATTTCTTTTGACATGCAGAAACTTTTCAGTAAAATGAGATCCCAATTGTTGATTCTTTGAAAGATTTCTCCAGAAAGAATGGCTATCATCAATGGGCTGGCCAGATAGGTCAGTAGATTAAAGCGCTTGTTTAGGCAGATGAAAGGACTGGGGTTAGATCTCCGACATGCCATGCCAGCGCCTTCCCCAGGGCACACTGAGACGCTGATTGAGACTGGGTGTGATGATGTGCAGCTGTAATCCCCATACTTGTGAGGCTGAAAACAGGAGGATCACTAGGAGTCCAATCTGTGTAGTGAGACCCTATAGACCAGGTAATAAGTGAATTTTTTAAAAATGGCTATCATTAAGAAATTAGCCAATAACAAATGTTGAGTGGGCTGTGGGGAAAAAGAAAATCTTCTCCACTGTCTGCGGGCATGTAGAGTAATGCAAAAAATATGGAAATCAATGTGGAGACTACTCAAAAAATTAGGACTAGAAGTATGACTCAACCCAGCTAGTCTTCACCTGAGTATTTTTCCAGAAGAACTGAAAGCATCAAACTGCATGTGCACCCATGTTTATAGCAATGTAATTTGTCATAATTAAATCTTGGCACCTAGGCCAGGTGTGGTGGCACAGATCTGTAATCCCAGAACTAGGGAAGCTGAGACAGGAGGATTCTTGCGAGTTTGAGACCATCCTGGGCTACAAAGTGAGTTCAAGGTCAATCCTGAAGAAGGAGGAGGAGAAAGAGGAAGAAGAGGAGGAAGAGGAGAAAATAAATCTTGGCAATCACCCAAATACCCATCAACTGATGAATGGATAAAGAAAAATACGACATTTTTATATAATAGTTATTACTCATGTATAAAAACATGAACTTGAGGCTGTTGTAGGTAAAATTAATTCACCTAGATACCATACTCATAAGTGAAATAAATCAGACTCACATATGTAAACTTCATATTGTTTCCCTGGTGTGAGAAACTGAAAAAGTAAATAAAATCTGAAAGGTACAGTAGATACTGTGAAAGGGAAAGAAATTGTTCAAAGGAAAGGAAAAACTGAGAAAAGAGAAATAGGTGGCCACCCAGATAGCTCAGTGAAATAAAGTGTCTGCTTAGGCAGATGGAGGGACCTGGGTTTGATCCCCAGGTCTCTGTCACCCCTGGGGCATGCAGAGACAACAATTTAGACTGGTAATGTTGGCATGTGCTTGTAATCTCAGCATTTGAAAGGCCTGCAAAACAGGAGGATCACTACTACTCTAATCTGTGTGGTAACACCCTGAAAATTCTGTAGACCCTCTACTGAATACATTAAAAAAAAGAATAGAAAGCAGGAAAGAAAAAATATATATGTATAAACACAGGATAGATTGCATAATTGTACTGTTGATTTCTATTGGTTTATTGAAAGGAATAGTTAATGTTTTTCTGCTTTTTAACTTTTTTTTTTTTACAATTTTGCATGCTTATGTTTTGTGATCTGAACACTAATTTGAAGACAGCAATATGGAGCACTACCACTTTTGTTGTATCCCTATCCTTTAATTTAGGAAATTCTGTATCATTTCTAATTTTTTTTACTATGTTTTATTCTATTTAAAAAATTAAAAGAATTAATGTCAGCATGTTCCAAATTTGGCTCTTCACAAAACCACACCACAGACCTGGCTTCTAACCACAGAGGATGAAACACTGTATCTTTCAAAACCTGAGTGCACAACTGCTTAAACTTCTCAGGGAATTCATGATTACCTATGTTTCCTCTATGACTGACATTAGTGACCATTTCCTACATAGCCAGTGTGTTAGGGTGATCCTAACACAAGTCTGATTTCCAGAGTAAATCAGTCTTAAAATAAGCCCTCTGTACTGATCGATACATTGTGTCAAGTTGGCTGGGTCCCCTCTGAGGTTCCACACCCTGGGTGTGTGTGTGTGTGTGTGTGTGTGTGTGTGTGTGTGTGTGTGTGTGGTCCCAAGGGTTGTGGAGGGGTCAGAATAACGCAGTACAAAAAAGATATATAAAGGGATTGAGGAAGATTGAAGTTCCACTTCCTCTGAGGAACTTCAGTCTTCACAGTCAGCTTGGACATTATCTCCTGGCTTCCAGTGCAAACTCTTCAGCCTCTGCCTTGGATCCCTCAGCTTTCTTTCTATCAATGACTCATCATCCTCTGTCCCTTCTGTCTCATCAGCCTTCCATCCCCTCTGTCACAAACTCGTTGGCCAGGCCCACGCCCGCCCAGCCCAAGAGACCGGCCTGAGACAGCAGGGCTGTCTCTGCCATCTTCCTGCATCCCGCAGATGGCAGAGACTTGCCAGGCTTCGCAGATCAGTGAGTGTGTGGTGAGTTTGAGGGAGAACCTTTGGCTTCTTCCCCTACATGCTACCTGGATCGCCGCCCCCAAGCTCTCCAAGCAAGCAACCAGCCTGAAACATCAGGGCCCACTCACCAGCGACTCTCCAGGTCCCCTGCCCTAAAGCCCGCTGAGCAAGTGGGAATTTCCCTGACTCCTTGGGCATCAAAGTTCAGTTAGTGTAGAACTCCAGGCCCACTGTGCTAGAGAGACATTTTCCAGAGATTCCCTGTCCCCACCCTACCCCCTGCGGCCCCAGACCCAGCCCAACTCCATCAGTGAGAGCTCCAGGCCCTCTGCACCTGAGAAATATTTCCTAGCAATTGCTGGTCCCACCCTAGAACCAGTGCAGTTCGGCCTGGAGTGAGAACTCCAAGCTCACCATGCCAGAAGGACATTTCTCAGCGGACCCAGGTCCACCCCATGACACAAAACCCAGTGCAGCCCAGCCTGTGAGTGAGGGCTCCAGGCCCACCATGCCAGAGGGACCTTTGCCAGCCTTCTCGTGTTCTGGCCTGTATCCCCAGAGCCAGTACAGGTTGGCTGACCAGTACAGCCTACCCGGTGAATAAGAACATCCACTATTCTTTTGGGAGCTCTGCAGACCCACCAAAGCCCAGGCCCACCCACCTAGAGAGCGACATACCTGACACAGGAGGGCCAACTCTGGCAATTTTCCAGATCCTCGCCCCAAAGCCAGCCAAGACAGTGAGAATTTTCATTACTTGCTCTGCATCCCGGTTTGGTTCATGCTCGCCTGACCAGGGAACCAACAGATGGGAACCACAGGAGGTGCAGTAAAAAGGAACTGAGCACAACAGCTAGATCCAGGACAGGGATACCGGGACCATCTAAAACTTAATACACTGGTAACTGAATTTCATAACAAACTGAGGTTATAGCTGCACCAAAGCTCTTCACCAAAGGTCAGAGGTCAGTGACTTACGAAATGACAAGGACAAGGAGAAAAATGCAATCCCAGGACTCAAGTCCGACAGTAAGGGCAGAGGACGCTAGCTCAGCTAAAATGAATGAATTAACAGATACAGAAGCAAAGGAACAACAGCAGAGAGTTATAGATAAAATCAGAAGAGAAGTAATTCCTCAAATTAAAGAAGAAATATCTGAATACATAGTATCTGAAATAAAGAATCAATTCCAGAAACATTGGGTGGAAAAGCACTGCTCACCCAGAACAAACACAGAGAAAATGTTTCCAGGGGAAACATATGAATTAGTAGCGTCTGGAGGGAAGAAACAACAGCAGAAAGGTCATGAGGAACTCAAAGCCGAAATAATTTCTGAAATCAATAAAGAATTTTTTGAGCTGCTCCATCCCGCCCGCCCCCACCCAGCACCTGAGACCGACCAGAGACAGCGCGGCCGACTCCACCATCCTGCTCCATCCTGCCTGTGCCCACCCAGCCCCTGAGACCAGCCAGAGACAGTGGCTGACTCCAGCGGCCTCCTGGATGCCGCGCCAAGCTCTCCCAGCGAGAGCGAATTTACAGGACTCACCAGGCTTCCCAGATCAGTGAGAGGGTGGTGAGTCTGAGGGAGAGCCTTTGGCTTCTTCCCACATGCGCTTCGCAGATCCCTGTCCCCAACCCCTCCAAGCCAGTGACTGGTCTGAAACCTCAGGACCCACTCACCAACACCTCCCCGGATCCCCTGACCTAAAGCCCACTGATTGAGTGGGAATTTCCCTGATTCTCTGGGCATCAAAGGTCAGTGAGTGTAGAACCTCAGGCCCGTCGTGCCTGAGATACATTTCCCAGGGATTAAGCTGCC
>PVKA01022644.1:24257-36915 GCA_004027165.1 Ctenomys sociabilis | reverse complement strand
CATATCCATTTACAGCTCAGCTTAATATTATGGGCTCATGATGTATACTTCATTTTTATACTTTTATACTTTTCTGCTGGATGGTTAAGACCTAGGTAGATCAAAACTTATATACCAACACATGAACTTTATATTTCCTATGTGGTCATTGAAGTCTTCTCAGGGTTTATCTTGTAGTCCTGCACATTATTCTGTAGTTTCTTTGTCTGTGTCATCCATGTGGATGAGTCACGGCCAATGCTTGACCAGATTGCTCTCTGTGAGAGCCTGAGAGAAAGTTTTCTCTTCATGTGACTCTCCCCAGGCACACTATAGAACTTCAATCTCTTAACCCACAAACTTTGAAAAAATCCTAACTAATAAGCAATCAGACAGAGGTCTACTGTCTAGAATTCATAAAGAACTAAGATATAAAAGGGCCCTCAAATTTAAAGACCCAATTCAGAAATGGGCATCTGAGATGAATACACACTTCTCAGAGGACAAAATTAAAGAAGCGAACAAATATATGAAAAAATGCTCCACATCGCTAGCCATTTGTAAAATGCAAATAAAAACAACACTGAGATATCATCTCACTCCAGAAAGAATGGCTATCATAAGGAAATCAACCAACAACAAATGTTGGAGAGGTTGTGGGGAAAAGGGAACACTTCTGCACTGCTGTTGGGAATGTAGACTAGTACAACCATTGTGGAGGTCAGTATGGAGACTCCTCAAAAGAATAGGACTAGAGATCCCATTCAAGCCAGCTATCCCCCTACTGGGAATTTTCCCAAAGGATTCGGATACATTGTATCATAGAGATATATGTGTACCTATGTTTATAGCAGCACAATGTGTGATAGCAAAATATTGGAAACAACCAAGATTTCCATCACATGAAGAATGGTTGAAAAAGATGTGGTATTTCTATATAATGGAGTATTACTCAGCTATTAAGAATGATAAGTTTGAAGCATTTATACTGAAGTGGATGCCACTTGAACATATACTCTTAAGCTTGTATTTATCAGACTGGAGGACATGATTCGCCATGAAAAACGAAAATCTAAATCCCTCACAATGTGGCTTTCTTACTCTTGCAGTAGTCCTTTGAATAACAACACAAAACTTAACCTGCCAAAATCAGAATTCCCAGTTTCTCAGTGGTGCTTGAGGAATTGAGTTCACAGGCCAGTAGGGGACACTATTGCACCTGTCCTGAAGGCAGACCTGTGCACAGGCTAAGAAAGGATTTTGCTGGGTGTCGCGCACTTAGGCAAGGAATGTCCCTTTTGCAGTGTGCCTTTCCTACACCTGCACCTCCCAAAACAGCACAAAGCCTTGGCCCTACTCACACTCCTGTTTTCTATTTTATTCTCCACCCTATGGAGTTGCCCATTTCTGAGAGTAGGACGAGATGGATGAATAATTGTGCTATCCAATCAAATTTCTTCAAAGAAACTTGACCTAAAATGTTCCCTGAGAATACAATAAGAAACACTTTGAGATGGGAGGGTCTCAATTGCAGAAATTTTGTTCTTGCAAATAGAACTCGGGAGGCCTTTTCACCACCACCAGGATGGCTCTTCCCTATGTCATCCTCCACTGTTAAGCCATGAGTTATCCATAGAACAAGGCAAAGGATCCTGCAGCACATTTCCACTCCGTTTGCTCCTGTCACAAGCACGCAGTTAGTTAAGTAGTTGATCATTCTCCTATCTCTACCACTGTGTATCTCCTGCAGTAATCCTGCATTACATGGTGTTGAGTATCATTTATAGAGTCTTGATTGGTGATGAACCTTTTATAGATAAGTACTAGAGAAGCAACCCCAAACACTCTTACTTGCTGGTAAGTGCCAGCACAACAATTACCCTGAGTACTGAGGTGTAATTCAGACAAAACAAATTGTATTTGTTGTATTTGGCCTAAATGAAAAATACAATAACACCCATCTCTTTCCTCACCTCCTCTCTGCAACCCCATGTTTTCTTGCATCTTGTTTGCACTTCATACTTTCTGATAGCTCTCAGGTCGTTCCCCTCTATATGTGTGATTTCTTAGTTCTTTTCTCTGCCCCTTTCAATTTATTTCTCTCTTCTGTAAATAACAGTAGTCCGAATACTACAGGATCTTGATATTTCTTGTGAAGAGTCACACTGCAAGGGTTCTTTTATGCGACTTCTAAAATTAGTGGAAAAAGTCAACTAAAGAAGTCACATGTTACATGAGTGTATTTATGATAAATATCTGGAATATAAGTTTCTTTTTCTTTTTTTTTTCTTTTTTTTTTTGGTGGAACCTGGGTTTGACCGCAGGCCCTTCCACTTGCCAGGCAAGAGTTTTTTCTACTGAGCCATCTCCCTGCCCCCCCCTGGCATATAAGTTTCTTGGAGAGGAAACAGCAGGGATTTTCCTCAGTCTCAGACAGGTAAAATCCTCTTTGTTCTCTTACCTGTATCTAGAGACAGCCAAAAATGATGAAAATATGTGAAGGTCAAAACCTTCCTCCACTGGAATATTTTTAAAAAGACAACACAAATAGTAAACAAACAAAGAAACATTAGAAATGTTATAGAATTTAAATAATCGAAATAATAATAATAGATTATATTGTCTTCAAATTAGTTGTTTTAATTATCAAATATAACTTACAAAATTGGTTTAAAAAAAGTTAAAACAAATGAAAAGGGAGAGGGAAAACATTGAAGCATCAATTGCTCCTTTCAATATCCTCCGGGAGCTCTTGAGGAGGACAAAGGAGCAACTGCAGACTCAGTCCTGTGTGCTCTGGTGTCAGGATGTAGTGGTCTTGAGCAACTGACTCAGGATTAGCCACCTTTCCTGTAATCTTCCTTGTTCTCTGTTCAGATGAGGGATATTCTGCCCTGGTGGGAAACTCCATGAGAGAATGTAACAATTTTTGGCTCTTCTCACAAATGCAGTTTTCTGTGTCTGCCACCCTGTACTGTATATGAAAACGATAAATCTACAGGAGAGTGAATGTCCATAGGACAGAGTTTCCCTGCGGACTAGGACTACATCCCCACACTCACCCCAACCCCCACCCCATCTACAAAAGAAAAGCAAGTGGGAGCCTAAGCAGGATTGAGTGCAGTGCTCCAGACTGTAGGCTTGGATCAGCCTAAGATAAAAGGCAATGACTTCCCATGACATAAAAGAATGGACATCACAGCCAAAGCATGATACAAAGTATGACAAAACATCTCAAAGTGTTATGCAGATTAGTCTCTCTGCATTTCCTTCTCTCTGCATATTGCAGAGGTGATTTCAGGCCTCAGACCCAGCACAGCACTTAGCTCTCATGTACTTCCCACCATTCTCACAGCCATTTATCCTCAAGCCACTCCTTTTTTCAGGAATTAATAAACTCAGGTTTGTCTCTAGGTCCAGACCTTTGTTCTACATAGCCATCATTGTAACTGCACCTTGAACCTCTTGGCTCTCTTGCCATGGGATGCAATGAGATAGGTAAATTGGAATTAACTCACCAGAATTCCAATAACATTTCACGAGATTACATCCATAGTCTTTGGGCTTCCATGAAGACTGGAAAGTTCTCTTTACAACTTCTAGGCTCTTGATCCTCAGAAACAACTCGCCAGCAGCATTCTCAAAATGATTCCATGTGTTCAGATGGGGCAGTTTTGTTTTCTGACCACCCCTCACTCCACCCTCCAGGAGATACTTCTTATTTCAATTTGGAACCAGAATAAGAATTTTATGCTTACAATGAGTTACAGGAATGTACAGTAATGAGATGAAAATCAGTCCTTTCCCTATTTTCTTTTCACTGCTATGATCACAGTGGTGCATTGTACATACTGAAGAAGTAGACTGATCTCCAGTAAACAATTTTGGATTTTTGAAGGAATTATTAACTAAATGATGTGTTTTAATTTGAGAACAACAACACTCACTAAAGTAATTTAATAATTATTAGCATTACTCATTTGACAAATGTATATATGCAATTATATACCTTTGCTATAAACTGTTGATTAAACACTAGAGGTTGCTTATATTGATTTAAAACTGTGTTAACAAAACATGAGGCTACATAGAATGATATTTCTGATTTATTTTTTTTTCTTTTTTTTCATTTATTTTTATTTTATTGAAATACAAATGTCAATCAGACAGTTTCAAGACACCTTAACCATACAGAGTCAATGAATTAATACATTGCAAACTGTTTTCCTAACGTTTTGGTATTGTACAAGGTGCATACATGATATTATAATTACAGATATTATTTTAGCAGATATCTTTTATCAGCGAATTAAGAGTGTAGTTGCTTACTTATATTATTTTTTATACCTGAATTATATCAAAAATTCAATAATTATTTACCTAGTGGATGACCATAGTACTAAACGCCGACATAATATCCTGTCCAACCACCAATAGTGCAGATCTTGCCTCTCATAAAATTATGTAGAATCACAGCGTTATCTATCCCAACTGTACTGTCTATACACACACATCATGATTTTTTCTTTCTACAACCCCTCCTTTGTCCACACCTGTCAAAAGTGGGCAAGAAATTGGTTTGTACTTAGAACTTAAACACAGCGACTAATATTTAGTTTTCTTCCCCATCATTTTCCTAAGACTTTTTCTATGTTCTGTATCTACACAATCTAGATCATCCATTTCCAAAAACATGTTGTCCCCTTCCTCACATTTCTACCTTCTGAACAATGCTGCATAAATGCCACTTGCTATCTTACCTCTCAAGACAATTTCATAATAATCACATGACACATACAGAGAGTTACCTTTCCAGCAGTGGTTTGTTTGGTGAGGGATTTGGAGCTCAGAACCCTGTTTCCAAGGGTGTTATCCACTATGTTGACATTAGCATTAACAGGAATATGCTTTAAGGCTGACAAAGGTGTGATGACTATAGTGCTGGTGATATATATTGCCAAGAACAAAAGAAAATCGAAGTGAACAAGATGACATATAAATGCAAAAAGCAAAGGAGAAAGAGCTCATGACCTGGACACTGGGGAGCAGAGAGGGAGAGAATGGACAGAGCTCCAAGGAGTTCAACTGGTCGTGCCCAGGTCCTATCTGATTGACCTCTTCCAACCAATATCACCAGCTAACAGCAAGTCATCTATGACCTTAACGATGGACCAATTCACTGATGATTATCACACCACTCCTGATAAATCACCTCCCCAAATCCTCACCTATGAGCACATAAGGCTTTGGAGGGACATCTGTGTGTAAATCCTGATATACATGAAGATTTCACAATTTTTGATGTATGCAGCTTCCTCCTTCTCAAGAAAATATCTATGACAGGGATTTCTCCATAATAAGGTAAGCTTATTAAAGGAAATCATGTATCTTAGTGCAAATTTCATTTTCTATAGACTTTGTGCAAAGTTCCCTATTCTGCCACACATTGTTGCCAGCAGCTGTTACCATCTGTCACTGTGTTTATGACCACCCCAGTGAGAATGATGTTGTCGCTCACTGTGGACTTGGTACTATTATTATAGTATAATAACTAATGTCACTGAGAATCCTGTCCTGTGTTACTGACTTTTAATGACAGTAAGAGCAGGTGATGGTTATAAGCTGTTTCATTACTTTTGACTCTGTCCCTGAGGATCTGTAGTCACAAAGGCACAGGCTGGGGTTTCAGAGCATGCACATTAGGGGTCACTGGCAGCCCTTTATTGAGTGACCTAAGTCAATGATCAGAATGAGTTATAAAGCACCAACCCCAAACACACCTTTAACTCAATTCTTACAGTTTAAACTCTCCCTTCCCCAAAGCTAATTCATCCCTACCCTGCCCCACCCAAGAATATCTTTCAGTGTCAGTGAACTAAGCCAAAGCCCAGAATGAGATCAGAAATCTGGTAGGAAATTGCTTTGCATGGGTGAAGCCTCCCCCTGTTAGATATGAAGAGGGAAAGCCAGGGATTAGAGGGAAGTTGTGCTCTACTGTGGGCTCAGAAGGCAGGACCCACGGATGACCTCCACCATGGCCTGGTGTCCTCTCCCCTTCAGCCTCCTGTTTCACTGCATAGGTTAGTAGATAGCAGGCAGAGAAAGGGCTGAGGACATGGGGCGACCTGCATTCACTTTTAGTCTTAGAACTCTATCACCATACCTGTGTCTCTCCCACTTGCAGGGTCCATGGCCCAGGCTGTGCTGACTGTGCTGCCCTCAGTGTCAGGGTCTCCAAGAGAGACAGTCACCATCTCCTGCACTGGAAGCAGCAACAATATCGGGAGCTATTATGTCCAGTGTTACCAGCTGCTCTCAGGAATGGCTCCCAAACTCATCATATGTGAGGATACCAAACGACCCACTGGGGTTTCTGGTCAGTTCTCTGGCTCCAAACCTGGCAATTCAGCCTCCTTGACCATCAGTTCACTCCAGTCTGATGACAATGCTGACTATTTACTGCAACCTATGATAGTAGCCTCAGTGCTTACACAGTGCTCCAGCCCTATGGGAAAGCTAGCACTAAAGCTTCTTCCTCTTCTGCCAGAAGAGTGAATCCCAGGACCTATGACTCAGGCCTGGCCTGTGGTTTTCATTTTTGGTATCAGTGTAGTCTCAAGTGCATACAAACACGGTGCTTGGACTGACTTTCCTCCTCCCCTCTGCACTCTAAGTCACCCATCGGTAGGCTGTTCATAGGAAAGTTCTCTATGTAAGCACTAGTGCCTGGCACTCATTAGCATAAAAGCAATAAGTGAGTCCTGTGACCTCTATATCCTGAACCTCAGGGCTGACCGTCCAACTCTGCTAGTCCCATACTTGGCCTCTGGCAGGGAATCCTGTGCCTCCATCATCCATCCTTTTCCCATTTACAAGTGTTCCAGAGCTACCATCTCTTGGACTACATACCACTTTTCATGTTGTAGACTTTTTTTGTGTGACTATTTTAATACATTTTTCTTACTCTGAACAATGGATACATTAAAAAAAAACTAGCTATATTACAGCAAAATGTTTTTAAAAATTTGAAATATGTTTTCCTTTTGGGAACATCAGATGAGGCAATCCAACATCCACCCCCAAAATTCCTTGTGTCCTTCATAGTCCTCCATCTACACTCACAGCCTCATCCCAGGAACAGCTAGCTCTAGCTCTGTGAGTATTAATGTGTTTTTGTTCCATTACATTATGAAGACAATCACATATTTTGTGTTGGCTAGCTTCTTTTCCCAGGATCAAATTTCATCTGAGATCCTTCCATGTTGTGCTGAATTGAAGTGATGTTACAGAGGATACATGGTGAACTTCAGTGTCTCTGAACACTTCTCGCCATGGGAAGCATTCTCCTCACCATATTATAGGCACTAAAATCATATTTTATAACTCCAGTAAAGAGAAATATAGTTGAGCCTGGGTTGTATTCATGTTACTGTTTTGTGTTCAGTATTTATATATATTAGTGGAAAGATATTCCATGCTCCTGGATAGGAAGAACTAACACCGTGAAGATGGCCATACTCCCAAAATTGCTGTACAGATTTAATGCAATCCCTATCAAACTGCCACCAACATACCTCCCAGATATAGAGAAATCAATCCTAAAATTTATTTGGAGCCACAAATGACCTAGAATAGCAAAGGCAATCTTGGCCAATAAAGACAAGGCAGGAGGCATCACAATTCCTGATTTGAAATTATACTACAAAGCCACTATGATAAAATCAACATGGTATTGGCAACAAAATAGACCTGAGGATCAGTGGAATAGATTAGAAGATGCAGAGGCATCTACAAAAACACTCAGCCATCTTATCTTCGACAAAGGGGCTACACAAGCTCACTGGGAGAAAGATAGCCTCTTTATCAAATGGTGCTGGAAAACATGGCTTTCTACATGCCAAAAACTAAAACTTGACTCAGCTCTATCACCATGCACTAAGTTAAAGTCAAAATGGATTAAAGATCTAAACATTACAACAGAAACACTCAATCTCCTGGAAGAGAAAGTAGGAGGAACTCTTGAAGACATAGGGGTAGGTAAAGAGTTCATGAACAAACATATATTCGCACGGGAAGCACTTGAAAGAATCAACAACTGGGATCAACTCTTCTTATGGAGCTTGTGCATGTCAAAAGAAATTGTCAACAGAGTGAAAAGACAACCCAAAATTTTGAAAAAATCCTAACTAATAAGCAATCAGACAGAGGTCTACTGTCTAGAATATATAAAGAACTAAGATATAATAGGGCCCTCAAATTTAAAGACCCAGTTAAGAAATGGGCATCTGAGATGAATACACACTTCTCAGAGGTTGAAATTAAAGAAGCAAATAAATATATGAAAAATGCTCCACATCACTAGCCATCCATGAAATGCAAATAAAAACAACACTGAGATACCATCTCACTCCAGAAAGAATGGCTATCATAAGGAAATCAACCAACAACAAATGTTGGAGAGGTTGTGGGGAAAAAGGAACACTTCTCCACTGCTGGTGGGAATATAGACTGGTACAACCATTGTGGAAGTCAGTGTGGAGACTCCTCAAAAGGGTAGGAGTAGAAATCCCATTCAAGCTGGCTATCCCCCTACTGGGAATTTTCCCAAAGGATCTGGATACATTGTATCATAGAGATATATGTGTACCTATGTTTATAACAGCACAATGTATGATAGCAAAATATTGTAAACAACCAAGATTTCCATCACATGAGGAATAGTTGAAAAAGATGTGGTATTTCTATATAATGGAGTGTTACTCAGCTATTAAGAATGATAAGTTTGAAGCATTTATACTGAAGTGAATGCCACTTGAACATATACTCATAAGTGAAATAAACCAGACACACATGAGCAAATATCGTATAGTCTCCCTAGTATAACAAGTTTTATAGTATATAATAATCATGTTCCTTTTGGGGAGTTGGTGGGTGAACATAAGAAGTCTTAGTTTTTTTACATCCTCTTCTCCTTCTCCCTCCAACATCCTCTCCTGAAGTCTTGGTTGTTTCCCATCCTCAACAATCTATCTTACCACTTTCTATCTGGCCAGAATTACTTGCACCCTAAACAATAACATTTGTGTTTTTGTGCACAATGCGTACTGGTGTGAACATCCAGGGAGCCTTTCTAAGTTCCTCCTATACTACTTCTCAGAATCAGAAGTGAAACAAGGTTCTGGCTTTCCCAGCCACTTCTCTGGGTCAAAGGACACCTTGGCCAATGCAGGAGATTTGCATGTTGGGTGGCAGTCTAGGGTGTAGCTATTATTGCATCTTCTGACACAACAATGCTTTTCACAGTGACACTCTCTGATGGAGAAGTGGCAAAAAATCACCAGCCTGCCTGGAAATTATACTCTGACCCCTTGTGAAATGTGAAAATAACTTCTATCTGCACTAAGCAGATGTGAATTTAACTACAATTTAACTACATTCTTCATCCCAAATTAGCAAATAACCTTGTTTGAATCTCAGCAAAAAAACAAATAATCTGTAATAGCCTCTAAATTTTGATTTGTGATTCAGTGATTTAAAATTACATGAAAGAACATGATGCTAATGTTTTCATTTTTAGAATGAATGAGACTTGACTTTTCTGGCTGTCCTGAGTATAATTGAGGTAGTATAAGGTATACAGATGAGTAGGAGAAAGATTATGAAAATCCTAAGTAAATATTTGTATTTTTATGAATACTATATCACCAATACACAGTCAAGTTATCCAAGGATATCCATACCAAGATTCCTTTATTTTATTTATATCTTTTTCTGGTCTGTCACACTCATAATTTCTTAAAGATAACATAGTTCTAAAAATTCATTTGTTGGTAAAGAGAAACCTGATTTTTACAGAACAGATTAAGAGTTCCAAATTATTTGAAGCAAAAGATTTTAGGTCACCTATGGAAAACCTTTCTAAGGCTCTTGCTTCTCAGGGTTAAAATGGGCCATTATCTTATGACTGGGTCATGCTGTTTCCCAATAATGAAGACCAAAATGAAAGTTCCTATAGTTTCACAAATTCCACAGACTTGAACAGCCAAACACACATACACACACATGCACAAACGCATGCACACACGCACAGAGAGAGATGTTTCTAACTTCAAACCACTGAGTGCCTCTACAGAGAAAGTCTCACTCTGCTCACAAGGTGATGAGTAGTGACCCTGTGGTCGGTAGATAGGAGATGGTCTCGGATGACCACTCAGCATTCCACTCTGGACTGAATGAGTACCTGAGCACTCAGGAACATCAAGAACTAAAAGATTCTGGCCACGACTGTGGGACAGAATTCAGCAATGGAGACAGATTCTGTGTAACCATCAGTAACACATGCAGATGATAACTTGAGCAAAGCTTCTGGCTGATATCAACTGTGCCTACACTTTTCTGTTGTCCTGATCCTCAGTTTAGAAGCAGACTCCTGAGCCTGTGCCTAGAGAGCGACTACATTCACAGTAATTCTCCACATATTTAAGAGTGATCTTATATTTACAGAATTACAATTAGGATCACTAATGATGGGTAGTGACATTTATCATTTCACAAACTTTTGTAACTGATGGGTTTGTAGTTTACACAGTAAAAGCAAGCATTATATTTACATAGCTAAGCAGATATTAAGTTGGGAATTTGTATTTAAGTCAGTTCCCCTAAATTTGTCTTCCAGTCCTGTGGATAACCCAATATGATTATGGACTACTGAACTATATTGGACTGTTTTGATGAATTCACACATGTATAATACCTGAATGGCACTGGAATACCCATCTTGTGCAGTGAAATATCTACATATAGAAAACATAGTGAGGTGTCAATATCAAATACCACATAATGTGATTTTTTCAAAAAACACGATGAAGCAGTATTAGAGTAACTTCATTAATACATTATGTCAGAAGTGTCTACACAGAAATGGTCTTGAGAAGACAAGAATACAGAGAAAGAGAGAGAGAAAATCCTGTGAAAACAGAGACAGACTGGGCTTATGCAGCAGTAGACCAAGGAGCACCAAATGCATCTGTAGCTGGGATCCAGGAGAAAGTAGAAGTTTCCTAAAGGTATCATTGGGCACATAGTCCATGCCAGGGGTTTTGGATAACTGGCTTCCAGAATTGTGTGTTGGTACTATCCAAGTTTTTGATACTTTGTCATTGCAGTCCTGGGTCTAATCTACCAAACCCTCATTTTCTTAATCATTTAATATCATGACTTTTTTGTGATACTATCCCAGGTTTCCTCTACCACTGACCTGCATCTCACTTCTTATTTGTTATTGTGAGGCCAGATCTAAGTTGACAAGACTGTGCTGAAACTTTTATTCTTTGTGCCTCACCCTCATCAGGAAATACAAAACATTCTTCTGTCTTCAAACTTTAGACTTCACTAAGCATATATGTCTAAACACTGACATCAAAGTTCACTTGATTTATCACTCTTGTAAGCTGATTTATCACATGAAATTATGCAATTTCATTGACATTCAAACAGTAAAATTATTTATATAATCACTGAGATGCTAAAAGTATAAATAATGGAATTTTATTTTAAGTTTTTCACATGGCCAATGCCTGGGTTTGGGAAGTGAAGGATGAGAAAACAATTATCTTCACTACAGTGAATATGCCAACTGATATAACATGACTTACCCAACAGGTATTTAAACCATGACCAGCAAGCAGTCTTAGATGGCCTCAATTGTGTATTTCAAGACATTTTCATTATTGCATGTTTATTTATTTATTTTCATTTAGTACAGAGTCAACATGGTCTCACTACACAGATCAGACTTGTGATTCTTCTGTTTTCAGCCTCCCGTGCACTGGGATTACAGGCATGAGCCACCATACACAGTCTCAATTACTGTCCCAGCAGGTCCTGGGTGCAGGGTTGGCATCAAACCAGGGTCCCCGCATCTGCCTAAGCGGGTGCTTTAAGCTGGTGAGCAATCTGGCTGGCCCTATTACTGCATTTTTAAATGAGGAGTCTATAGAAATATTTCTGGAGGGTTGTGAGGTCCTCATAAAAACTCTTCTTATATACAATGAATGGAAACTGTACTGAACTGAATTACCAATTCAACATTTGCATATCTTTGGTAATATACAAAATGTTTACAGCAACCTAAATTACATTAAAAACAATAATAAAAAAAGAAAAAATAATAATAAATGACAGTTTCTATCATAACACTTTGCTTTGTGCTGTTTTCCTTGCCCATCACTATGACTCTCATGAGGGAATTGAAGTCTTGAAGATCCACAGAAGGTGTACAAAGCAACAAAATGATTTTCACTGAAGCAACCAAGTAACACTTTTGGACTAACCACAAAGCTCTAACAGTAGATAAATGTCTTTATTTGACCCTCATGGTAATTGATGGAGAAGTTTCATTTTGGAACATTTGACTAAATTTTAGTATACTGAAGCTTATTTTGCTGTATCTTCCAAGTGTTTTACAAAATAATTAGCAGGGTTTTCAAAATATGGCAAATGGCTAAGCTAGTTATTAAAAATGGCTAAGCAATAGGCTGACCAAAATGAGAAGAAGGAAAAAAAAAAACAAAAAACAAAAAACAAAACAAAACAAAAAAAAAAAAAAAAAAAAAAAAAAAAAAAAAAAAAAAAAAAAAAAAAAAAAAAAAAAAAAAAAAAAAAAAAAAAAAAAAAAAAA